>CAUYMX010111213.1:0-16181 GCA_963573855.1 Lepilemur septentrionalis
GTGCTCACTGGCTGCCGCCAGTCCTGCAGATGTATCCAAGGGTAATGTTGCTCACACACAGCAAGAGGCTGAGGGCAGAAGGTGTTCAGGCTTAGAGGAAGTGTGTCCTTAACACTGAAAAAGGGTCATCCTCCAGGCAAAGTGATTCTAAGAATTGTGACCTAATATAAGGTCTGGGACAGTGCTTTTCAAATCAATTTAGGGTGCAACTAGTATTTCTCTTGGAATAGAATGGGATAGGATAGGGTAGGATAGGATAGGATAGGATAGGATAGGATAGGATGTATTAAAAGATAACACAGAGTAAGGGCAAGTAGTAAGGATGGCTCTCTGAAATGTATATTTATATATGTGTTTGAGCATTGGGTTTCTATATATTTCTTAATGTGCATTGTGGTTAAAAAAAAAAAAACTTTGAAAGCCATTGGTCTAAGGCTAATGTGTACTTTCACATTGATTAAAAAATCTCACCAAACCAGATCTATTAATGACAAAGTTTTTGCAAGATCAGTGGATGCCAGTAGTTACAGTACTGTTTCCTAAGATTCTTGTCTATCTTATATGTAAAAACCGTGTTTGTCATATCACAGTGCCAGGCACATTGGCAGCCCAGGATGCTAGAAATGAACCCTGTAAGATTAATTAGGCCCCTAAGGTGCAAAATAGTGAAAAGATTTTAAAAGTGCCATCTTGCACTTTTCATTTGCCATATGGTGGTAGTATTCTGTGTAGGTGGGGAATGAGTATAAATGCTGAGCAGAATCTTGGTATTTCATTTTTGCTCTTAGCAAATGATAATGGCACAAATAGCTAAGTGAAGTTTTATACTTATGTTTTCTAGGAAGTGGGAAATGTATATTGTTTACTCTGTTGAGAAAATTATTATGTATAAACTTTGTGCCAGCTTCTGTTCTGAGGACCTTATATATATTAACTCATTTGATCCTCACAGCAGTCCTATGAACTGGGTACTATTTTTATCCATATTTCACAGATAGGGGCACAGAGAGGTTAAGTCACCAGCCCATGGTTCCAGAGCAAACCCTAGCAGCCTGACTCCAGAGTCCGAGCTCTCGATTACCACAGTATGTTGCCTCTCCTGTTGTGCAGGCCTTAGAAAGTCGTGTGTTGAGATCATCCGGAAATGCTGCTGCCGCTTGGCCTTCCTCCAAATGGGCAGCCATCTCTCATCTTCCGGTATCTGGTGAAGATATTTTTCTAGGTTCTCGAATACCTCTTCCCAGATCTTAAATGGTTTGAGGGCCATCTGGAAAGTCATGGATTTCTAAAGTTGAAAATACCCTGCTTTTCTCCCCTCTTGGTTACTTTATAGGTTAAGCAAACTATGGCAGCATTAAAAACCAATCATGTAAATGTCAGTGCCCGGGTACAGTCAGCTGCATTTTTCTCTGGTGATCAAGTTTCCAGTGACAAGGAAGGTAAGTAAACCGTTTCATCAGAAATGATTTTTGGGGAAAAAAAAAAAATGATTTTTGTCTGGAGTGAGTTGCTTATGTGTAAATGCCTGTTTTATGATGTAAAGATCTTAATGTCACAGAAGCCTCATATTCTTGCCAATGCCTCATAGATCTTGCGGCAAGTGAGCATCTTATTTCAGAAGCAAGGAATATTTCTACCATGGATTACTTCTGTAATTCGGTAATACTTGAATTATTCATTCTGCATATATTTCTTTTACACTAATGGTAATAACAACCCTGGCTATCATTCATTGAGGTGTGTTGTACACCAGGCCCTTTGCTAAGTTGCCAGTGTACAAACGTGCTCTCATCTGACTCTCCCAGCAGATCTCATAATGAGAGTCTTGAGGCTCTGTGCAGTGTCACTCGGCTCATAAACGGCGAAGCTGAGCTACCGATAGAGCTTGTCTCTCAAGCCCACACTCTTAACCTTTTTGTTTTACCGTTCCAGCGGGCTGCATCTGTTTGTGTCTTACTCTCAAGAAGCATGTTTCCTAATATACTCAGTATTTTTGTTTCAGATGAAAAGTGATTTACTTGGCAATTTTTAAATTTTATTCTTTTATAACCTAAAAAAGTAGCCTCTTATTTTTATATCTACAGTTGAATAAAAACAGCTACATGACGCAGTTAACATTCTCAAATGGTGGGACAGAAATTATTCTGACCTTAACCTCCAATTCATTACTCCCTTGTTCTGGGTGTACAACTCTGAAACATCTGGCTTTAGTCATTAAACAAATAAAAACTAAGAATAGCAGCCTGTTTGTGATTAATGGTAATTCAGGCAATCTTTGATTTGCAGAAATCTACCTTGTAACACCTTGCACATATAGATAGTTGGCTACTGCCATTCTGGTTGTGGTGGACAGCACCCTTGCCATCCAGAGTTTGCCGGATGTCAGTGTTTTTAATTGGCTTTAACAAAAGAAGAGGAAGGATCCAGCGTATGGATGGATGGATAAGACCATAGTTTTTTTTTTTTTTTAAGTAGGAAAAAAGATGTTAGAGGTTAGACAGATCCTCTCATTTTAAAAATGGGAAACTGTGGTCTCAGAGAGGCAGATGACTTATCTAAGTTAGTAAGCAAGGTCTTCTGGACTCTGTTCTGAGTCTAGTGTTTTTACCAGTTCTCTACATATAAGGGTCTGGGGGGCTTTGCTATATTGCCATTTAATGTCCTAGCCATAAAGTAAGCTTTACACGCTACACAATTTCCTTTTTTAGGTCTTTAGCTTCATATGGTGCTAGAAGAAGCAAATGAACTATATTGGCTTTCTTAAAATAGTTTTCTTTGTCTAGTCATGACTCATTGGATAATTACTATCCCAGAACCACGAGCACATTTTAAGAAGAGTCGAATGGTAACTTTCAGTTCTGCATTGACAGTGAAAATCTCTTACTGAAGACTTTTTGAGATCAGGTGGTCACCAGACAGCAGTCAATTTCTTGGTAATGCTGAGGCAGATTGTTACCTTAGCTTGAAAGCGGAAGAGGAAGGAAAAAAGGAGGTGAATGAATATACCAGCAGCAAACCTGGGTCTGCTTTTGGTGGTTTATGTCCCCATGTGGTTATCCCATCTTATGATTAAGTTTGATTATCCCCTTGTATTCTATAGTACATAAAATACTAAATTCAGGAACAGAATTTTGAAACAGATTTGATTGTCTTATGTAACTGTATTTTGAATTGATGCCAGAGCCGCATTTTAGTGTTGAGCATCCACATGCTTTAGAATTATTGATTATACATTCTGCTGAGTTCATTGCTTTCTTTTTCTTTTCTTTTTTTTTTTTTAAGGCATTTTGTTAGTTTGGGAGTAATAGTCAGGGTTCTTATATAGCAAATAGCTAGTAGTAGAGAAATATCATATGGTATTTTGTATCTTTTAAATTAGAGTACTTGTTATTGTTCAATAATTAGATTTTTTTTCTGTATTAAAGCAAAGTTAGAAAAGATTAGCCTTAAAAAAACAGACGAATGTTTTATATTGTTACAGATGATTTTTTAACTTCATCAGTATTTAAGTGCTTCAACTAAGAAAGCAACCCTGAGTTTTTGTTTTTACTATCATTTCGTGGGTATCTACTGTGTTATACCTGCATTATCATATTTCTGATACTATCCTATAGCATATCTTATCCATCATATCACCCCACTGAACTGACAGATACTAGTACCCCCACTTTACAAATGAGAAAATAGAACTAGAGCTTAAGTTAAGTTCCCTGAAGCCAGATAGAGCCAATATTTGAACTCAGGTCAATTTGACTATAAAACCACCATAATTATTACTAATTTTTTTTACTTTCACTCTTCTTTCTAATTCTTTCAGAGGATTATATTCGTTATGCCCATGGTCTGATATCTGATTACATCCCTAAAGAGTTAAGTGATGACTTATCTAAATACTTACAGTAAGTATTGATCATCTTCAGTCATAATTAAGTATCTTTGTGCTTCTTGGCAAATGGGGTTTCTTTACAGCTTATATCACTGACCCTGATAAGAGATTATTCTGTTACGTTATGTACTCTCTGGTGTCGATGTGATTTTTAATGGATGATTGGAATGAATTGATTGGGTAGATACTGACTATAGGAACTAGTGAATGCTAGGGTTAGAATTATATTAGCTTGTTCTGATTTTAGGGCATAAACTGTGTTAAAATTGTGTTCCCAATTAGACTCAACTAATTTGCTTCTTTGTGATCATTTTAAGAGAAAGAAAGGAGGGATGGAAAGGGTCGATGGCATGTGGAATATTTTTGAAAATTACATTTAAATGTTTTGTGCCATTTTCACCGTCATCATTAGATGTTCACTAAAGTATCTTTATTATGCCCAGTTCTTAGAATACAAAGTAATATGAAACATAATCTGTGCAGAAGAAGGGTTTTAAGTGACTTACTTTATGTTCCTTCCTTTATAATGATTTTATATGAAGACTATAGGTTGAAAAAATGTTTATTTTCTATATTTTAGAAAAATTATTACTTAATTTTGTTGTTAAGATTTTATATGTGTGTGTAATGATTTAGTAGCTTTTCCTGATCCTTAAAAATTCTTTTTATCCTCTGACCCTTGAAGATAAAATGACTTTCTAATAGATATGGTTGCTGTTTTTAGCTAATTCCATAGGTGCTATGGAACAATTAGTGGAAACTGGTTTACTTTCTACAGTAAAGTGTGTTGCAAGCCTGCTTCAGATGGATAATCAGATCCTTCTGCGTAATATTTCCCTGGATTTCTTAAGCTGCTAGTCTTGTTAGAGACCTTACGTCTTTGTACTCCATTATTTGCTTAGATTCTTTTCTTCCCACTGAAATATTTAGTTTTGGTTAAAGATTTTGGTAGAAAGATATGCCAATTAAGTTTCTTTTTAATGGAGGATAAGGTAAAGTTTATATGGCTTTTTGTCAATAGTTAAAATAATTTCCACTTTTAAATATATGTTAGTGTCATCATTTTTGAGGAAAAAATACTCCAACACCCCACAAATTTATAGAGGCCAAAGAAGAGCACCTGAATTTCAACAAATGGGTTCTAATTTTTTTTTTAGTTCAGACAATGCCAATGCAAGGAATTAAGTAGAAAAATGAAGCCTCATTAAGTTAGAGAACTTTCCTTCTTTACACTGAGGTGATTGAACAGCAAAGATATATGGAGATACAGCTGTAAGTTGAAAAGTTGGATTTACTAAATCTTAAGTTGGCTCAGTCTTTCTGTTTGTTTGTCTATGAAAAACCATGACTATGATTCTCATTTTTAACTTCCTTAGGCTTCCAGAGCCTCCAGCTTCATTGCCAAATCCTCCATCAAAGGTAAGAAGCTGTGAATAAGATATCTTTAGGGGACTTGGAAAAATATTACACTTTTACCACATGAGTTTAGTTTGTTCTAGTATATTTTAAAGCATACTAAATCCATCTTGCATGGAATGATGCTATCTGGAAATAAAGATTGTACCGGCCTCTCCATCAGTGTTTTTTCATTTCTGTAGATTTTACCTGAATGGTAATAAAGTGCTACGAAAACCCAAGAAGAATTGGTTTTAGCAAGATACCCTTGCAAAAATATAGAATCGCTTAATTAACTTTATCAATCACCAAGAATACTCTCTATATAGCTAAAACTCATTTTGCCAAATCTAATTGTCACTGGCACAAAGGTGCACAGAGCATGGTTTTTGCAACACAAAGAACCCTTTGAGCAAGGATGACCACATTTTTTTTTCCTAAATTTGAAATGAGCATCAAAATTGTGTGTAATCTTTATCTGCTAATGGAAAAACTTTTCCTCTTCCAGACATTCTCAAACTGCCACCCACAGCTCCTCTGCAGCTTGTGTTTATCTCCCAGATCAGGAGAATAGAGAAGCCAGTCATAAACCACACCTGATTGCAAATTGTAGTGTCTCTCAGTCCGGGCCAGATCTCAGGCGAGTCAGCACTGCTCCAAGACGGGGAAATAAACACATGCACCAGCTTGTCAGTGAGGTCATTCTGCAAGCTAGCAAAGTAATGGATGCCTTGAGAATGTAAAAGGGACACGTAGCGGATGTTAAACAACTTTCCTTTTTCCCTGCATTCATTCCTTGGCCTTCAAGGTGGCCAGCATGCTCAGATTCTTTTTTTTTTTTTTTTTTTTGTATCATGCCCTGTTTGGAGGTGGTAGTACTTCCAAAAACATTCAGTACTTTGATTTTTAGAAAAGGACTGGAAATCAAAAAGGCATCAGTGTCCCTTTGGGGCTGTGTTCAGGTTATGAAAGGAGGTGCATCTTTTACTGTCTGGGAGAACAGCACTGGGCAGAGGTCAGTTGCTGGAAGATCTAAGATAGACCATTCCAGGCCAGCCCCATGCTTACTTCAGTCCAGTCCTTAGTCTCTGACAGTAGCTCTTGGGGACCTAGAGAAACGTAATCATCTTGCTGTAAGTAAGGGGGTAGTGTTTGTTTCTTATTTCTCTCCCTCCAAAAATTAAGCATATGTCTTTCTTTCAAATGTTTAATATCTATATTCCTTAGTAACTTAGAGATCATTCATGAATTGCTCTAAACCTATTTGTATAGGCCTTTGATACCTTCTGGAGTAATGCATTTCATAAGTTATTCTTCTGTGTTCCTGTTTTCTTATTTTAATTTCCAAAATTTAAGTCGTTTGTGATTTCGTCATTTATGGTTTAGATCAGGGGTCAGCAAACCTTTTCTTCTAAGGCCAGATAGTAAATATTTTAGGCTCCATGAAGCAGATGGTCTCTGTCACAACTACTCAACTCTGCTCTTGCAGTGTGAAAACAGCCGCAGACAATACATAAACGAATTAGCATGGCTGCGTTCCAGTGAAACTTCATTTATAAAAACAGGCGGCCAGCTGGACTTGGCCTCTGGGCTATCGTTTGCCAAGCCCTGATTTTGATCTTGGCATCTCGTTTCTCCTAAACCTCAGCCTTGTCTCCTGGATAATTTCAGTTGCTTTCTGAGGTCTCCTCCTCCTCTCTGTGTCTTCCTGGGGTTCTGGTGTACACATCACAAACTGTACCGGCTGGTGTACCATTTTGTAAACAAGCATAGGATGTGACTTCTGCTAGCTTTCCTGTTTGTGTCCAGGATTTGATTTACAGTAATACAGTTGATTGTTTTCAGGAATACATTCCAGTAGCCATTAGGTATCTTTGTATCTGTGTTGTAATCGATAGCATGGAGCCTGTTGTCCTTAATATGTTTTGTATTATTTTCCCTTACGATCATATGTCTGCCTTTGTTGAAGCTCAGCTTCCAACCCTTAAGTCTTTTGCGTTTGTCACTGTCAGCAAGCAGAGCTGAACGCAACCAGTGGGTTTGGAGATGTTCCCGAGTTCCTTCTTGCACATCATTTGTAAGAACGATAAGACCTGGCCTAACAGTAATCCCTATGGTACTCTGCCGTTTGTTCTTCTCTTTCCAGAACTGCATCCATCTAGTCATAACCTTTGTTACTGTCTTTCTGAGCCATTTTTCTATTTCTGCTGAAACAATCCCATAAATCTATAGTGATTTGGTCTTTTAAGTAACAAAAATTTCAGTAAATGTTACAGTCTTCTTTTTTCCAATATATTCAACAATGTGCTGGGAATAACATAAAAATCAGTTATGTGCAGAGGCTACCACAATCATTTTCTTTTTTTATAAATGCTTATAACTGGTATCTTATCTGGTTGTGAGCTATTAAAACACCTGAACAAGTCAGCCCACCTATTAAACGTTTTGTTTTCATATGGAAGAACCTTTCATCTTAAGCTCACGCCACGAACATTTTTTATTTGAATTATGAGCAAAGAGTGAATTTTGCCGGGCATGGTGGTATGCGCCTATAGTCTCAGCTACTCAGGAGGCTAAAACAGGAGGATCACTTGAGCCCACAAGTACAAGGCTGCAGTGAGTTATGATCACATCTGTGAATAGCCACTGCACTCTAGCCTGGAAAACATAGTGAGACCCCATCTCCTAAAAAAAAAGTGAATAGTGTCCAAGTGTTTATAATGACATCTATATTAAGACCATTTTGCTGCAGAGAAGGAACAAATAGCCTCTTAACTTCAAGCTTTTTGTGTTTTGAAAATATTATAGCCTTCAGCATTATTAGCTGTGAGTTCTATTCTCCTGGCTGAAAATAACTTTCTAGTAAAAAATATGCATCACCTAAACACCCTTTGCTGCCTTAATTTAAATAGAAATTGTGTATTCTTAAGAAAGTTGCATGTATGCATTCACTTTGTACCTGTAGGTCGTTCATATTGATAGAATAGTCTTTTTCTTTTGACGATCCATTCACTAGTGGCTGCCGTGTGGCCATAAGAAGGTTTTCCCACATTATGTGGTCTGTTCCCAGGATGTCCCTCTGGTTTTTACAGGGAATAATTTCAAGGCATGTTGTTTTATCCACTTGGGTCATGTGGGCTATGGCATCTTTTAGCACCACCTCTACCCGTTCTTTGTTTAGCAAAAGCAAGGGCATGAAAAATGAAGCTAGGGACAAGTCTGTGTTTCCTAGAATAGATCATGGTGGGTCTTGTCAACCTGGTGCCTTCACAAAGAGGTTGAAGAGCTGTGAAAATCCAAGTTGTGATCACCATGCAGTCAATTCTTCATGGTAAACAGCAAGATTTGTCTGTCCTGCTGTTGCGCCTATTACATAATAAGAATGGCATGATTTCTTCTATGTTGTGAACATTAAGGCCACAGTCTAGCCCTTGACAAGATTCTCACATTCATTGGTGCAAAATGCTCATGTGAAAGGTGAAAATATTAAGGAAAGGTTTGACTTAGTTGCATTGAGCCTAATGGAAAGAACACTATAAAAATTGAGATGTTGGCCCAAGTCCTCTGCTAGGTGACCTTCACCTATCCATTTAGCCTCTCTTGTTGGCTGCTTGCTGTGCAAGGTGGTTCTTGTGTAGATAAAATGAGATAGTTTAATTGAAAGGAGGGAAGGACATAAAGCTATACAGAAATGGTAATAATAGAATAATGTCCCTTTATTCATAAGTAGACATTAAACCAGCCCAGGAGATGAATGAAATAGGGGTTCTGGCTGGACACCTGTCCCTCTTAGAGGGAATTTTCATCTTTGACTTCTGTGCCTTACCTTCACCTTACAGTCAGCGGTCACCTAGATGCCCACCGTACCTGGCACAGACAAAGTGTGTGGTTAGTATCGCCAGACTGGCTAAGGGGCTGGGTCATGTACTTACCCAGTCATGTCCCACCGTCACCAAGGCTGCTTCTCTGAAGTGGTGTGTGACTTAATTCCCTAAATAATTGGCAAAACGTGGAGGAGCTTGTACAGAGTTCACCCTTTGCTGTGTCTACTGTTTCGTTTGGCCTTTGTGTGGGTCCCCAAATTACACATGTGGGGATTCTCTCAATGGATTGACGCTAGTGTCGAGATGATGTTTGACACCACTTCACTGCTCTAACGTTGCAGAAAATAAAGTTATCAGATGAACCTGTAGAAGCAAAAGAAGATTACACTAAGTTTAACACTAAAGATTTGAAGACTGAAAAGGTATGTGTGTGCTGGTGTGGTGGCGTGTGAGACATACCATACCCAGTGGGTGATGCTGCGTGAGCATGTGCAGGGACACTTGCAGGCTTGATTGTGATTACAGCTTTGACCAGGAAGAATTATTAACTTGCATTTCTGTGACTTAACAATTAATTCTCAATTGTGCATGACAATGAGAATGTTGAGCAATTAAGACTTTTTACAAATCAAAGAAAAGCAATATACTACTTATCAAGAGTGTGCCTAAACTTTGCTGTGTATTCATGGACTGATAGGGTAGAAGGGAGGGCACCTCTGCAGGTAATTTTTTATCAACCCTATTGCCCAGAGCTTCCCAGAAATTATGATGATCATAAAAATTATTAATAACTCCACCATTCAGCATTTACCCAGGCAAATGTTATTTTGGAAACATTTCTTATGAGTTTTATCTCATGCATGCATTATAAATACATATGTAGCTTTAAATTGGCATTGTAATATGTTTATGCCCTTTCCATTGAGTATTACATTATGAAAATGTTCATATCCAATATTCTTTGAAAATTATTCATAGTTTCATGATGTTCAATCATGTGTTACTTTATTTCATTATAGAGAATATAATTTACTTACTCATTCCCTTGTTTTTGGACATAGAGGTTACTTCTGACTTTTTTCTATTTTTTGTTTTAATGAAGTGATAGACATTCTTATTTACAGTCCACATTTGTGTCTGATTATTTCATCAGACACAATCTAGAACTAAGAGTAAGAGCTTAGAGAACACGACCTCTTTCATAGTAATTGAAGTATAGATAGCTAAAATGCTTTCCAAAAATACAGTAGAAATTTACACTCTCAAACGTTGTTGCTGATGAGTATTTATCTTGCATTCTTGCCAGCTCAAGTATTATTTTTATTCTTGGACATTTTTTTGCCTGTCAAATTAGGCTACACAATTTTACCTAGAAAGGTTCGTTGTCTTTCCAAATGCTTATTGCCCATTTGTTTTTCCTCAAATTGTTGGTTCATATCCCTTGCCTGTATTTATGTTGAGATAGTATTATTTTTCTGTTTGTTTGAAAGAGTTCTTTCTAAATTAAGGCTATTAACACTTTTCATGATATATAGGGTACAAATGTTTTTAGCTTTTTCATTTGATTTTTTAACAGTGTTAGATTGTTCTGAGGATTAAGTATAGAAATTATTTTCCTTGATGATTTTTCCATAAAAACATGCTTAAAAAGACCTTGCCCATCCCAAGTTAATTTCTGCTTAGATTTTAAAAACATTTAGACTTTAATTTTTTAATAAATTTTTTTCTTTAATCTATATGCAATTTACTTGGGCATAAGTGAGGGACTAATCCAATTTAAGATCTGCCTAGATACCTAGTAAACAGGGACACTTTGAGTTTCTCTAAGAGAAATCTTTCTGTCCCATCCTTCTATGCAAATGGCACTTCCCGGTATATCCACTTGGGTGTAGCACCGTGAGAGAAGAGGGTTGGACTGGAAAGTCTTAAATGCATGGGATAACTTGTATGAAAGAGACTGTCACTTTCCACCATACAGTCAAAAACAAGCCTACTAAATTATAAGGGACAGAATGTGAGAAGCAAGATTGCAGGAATCACATACCATGCCCCTACAAGAACTTTTGGCGATAACTTTGCCTTAGTCCCCAGGGAGACAGGTGATTTTTTTTCCTTGCTGAATTCCCATCATGTATGCTTCTTCTGAACATGTTGCAAAGCATCAAAATAAAATCAGCTGCTATTTACCTTCTTTTAGTGCCTTTTATAGGACATGGGGAAAAAATAACAGTGACTATAAAGATACAGAGATGTACCGGCCAGAGTTATTTGGAGTTAGCTTTTTTGGAAAATATTTCTTTGTTGGAGAAAAATGAGGCAGTTATTCTGCTGGTCTGGGAGGCTTTGCAATACAGGTCACCTTTTGAATATGATAGGGTTGTCCCTGGTTTCCCATAGAGCGAATGAATAAAATCAGATGGTAAATTGGTGTGAATTATTCATCATATGGCAATACAAGGCTGTAATTCCTCCCTCTGACAATTGAAGCCTGTGTCAGCTCCATTGTTTGTGTTATTGCATTTAATGCACCCTCCAGAATTATTCCCCTGAAAGTAAACCACTGGTTGTAACATTCCACTCCTTAGAAGGTGGCAGTTTTGTCTTCTGCCTCTTTTAACCTATTCTGTCTCTCAGGTCTGAATTCTGAATAGAAATCAGAACTTTTTTCACTCCCTTATGAAGCATATTACCTTCCTTAATGAACCTGGGGACATGCAGTCTTGTTTGATTTGCATGTATGATGTATAATGCCATGTCTGTAACAATTTTTCTCTCTTATTTTCATTAACAGAAAAATAGCAAAATGACTGCCGCTCAGAAGGCTTTGGCTAAAGTTGACAAGAGAGGAATGAAAAGTATTGATACCTTTTTTGGTGCAAAAAATAAGAAAATGGGAAAGATTTGAAACTTTGAAAATGAAATCCAATAAAAATACTTGCTTTGTACATGTTTCATTTTCATCCTTCCTGACCACATTTTAG
The DNA here is from genome assembly GCA_963573855.1 of Lepilemur septentrionalis. NCBI lineage: Eukaryota > Metazoa > Chordata > Mammalia > Primates > Lepilemuridae > Lepilemur > Lepilemur septentrionalis. The sequence goes on from CAUYMX010111213.1 coordinate 12,087, forward strand.
AGAAGGGGGAAAAAAAAAAAGAGGGCAGTTTTCAGATTCTCTTGAATGTTTCTTTGTGTATGGGAAAGTAATTTTGTAATTTCATGGCTATGGCCTTTGAAGCCTCATTTGACATCATGAAAAGTATTTAAGTGAATAGAATTAACATATAGCATCATGATTTCCTCAATAAACTGACCTGTGACAATATTGGCGTGTATGCCTGTTATTTTATGCAACTTTACAAACAGTAGCTATAGCAACATGGTTTTTAGTATACTAAAGGGAAACTGGATAACAAAACTGGCAAATTATTATTTTTTAAAAGGCTTTAGTTTTTGGTAAGTCTTTTGATTAGTGTGTTTTCCTATTTTTATGAATCCATGTTCTTTGTAGAAAATAAGAGAAAAGAATAACACAAAAATTGTAATCTCCCATTTCTTCATTACCCAGAGGTACTATGGTACATTTTCTTAAAATAACATTTTTAAAGAGTGATTTTGATAGTAATCTTATAACCTTTTTTAAAAACATCATTTTGTGAGCATTTTCTCTGGCTACTAAGTATTCTTCATAAATACGATTTTTTAATGACAACAGTATAATTTTCAATTATTTGGATATTTAATATTTCATGACCCTGTTTGGACATGAAATAATTTGGATATTCAACCTCTCCAAATCTCATGTTGAAATTTGTTCCCCAGTGTTGGGGGTGGAGCCTGGTGGGAGGTGTGTGGGTCACGGGGACAGATCCTTCATGAATGGCTTGGTGCCCTGCATGTGGGAATGAGTGAGTTCTCACTTCTTTATAATAGTTCACTCACGCTAGAGATGGTTGTTTAATGGATTCCTCCTCCCTCTCTTGGCCCCTCTGTCACCGTGTGACACACCTGCTCCCCCTTCACCTTCTACCTTGATTGGAAGCTCCCTGAAGCCCTCACCACAAGCAGATGCTGGTTCCACGCTGCTTGTACAGTCTGCAGAACCACGAGCCAAATAATCTTTTTTTCTTTATAAATTATCCAGCCTCAGGTATAGAATAATAATATAAGACATTTAGATTGTTTACAAATGTTCACTGTTTGAAGAATAGGATTGAAAAAGTAAATATTTGTCCACATCTTTTATTATTTACTTAGAATGAATTTTTAGGTGTGGGCTTACTGGTTCAAAAATAAGATTTTCAAATGTATGTTTGTGGCAATGTATTTCACAGAAAGGTTATAGAATCTATCACTCTAACAAGTAGATGTGAGTTCTTATTCAGTGCCACCTTGTTAGCATTAAATGTTAGCTTTGCAAATAAGTGGGAAAAAGGCATCTTCTTGTGGTTTCAATTCACAGTTCCCTGATTAGTAATGATGCTGAACATTTTTTTACATATACTGATCAATTGTCATAGAGACTTATTTATTTATAGACTTTGTTAAATATTGGGGTGTCAGTATTTTTCTTATTCACTAAAAGTATTCTATAACTTGAGGACATTAATTTTTTCTAACATGTTCACTGTAAATTTCTTGGTTTATGCTTTGCCTTTAATTTTGTTCATAATTTTTTGACATGCAGATGTTTTTAGTTTTTATGTAGACATATTTACATAAACTTTTCCTTGACATAGATGTTATACTTAGAAAGATGTTTCTCTTTCCAGGAAATTTAACCAGTCACTTTTATTTTCTTCTAATTTTTAATAGTTAAATTTTCTATTTATATTTACTTAAATCATCTAGAGAATTTATGTTTAAATATACTGGGAGATAAAGCTATAATTTGGTTATTTTCTCACCAGTTTGTTTTTCCATCTGTAGAATTATTTTGTCAGGTTCAAAGAGTAAGTTCCAAGGGGATGTTTATTGAGATTTTGTTAGACTCATAAATTATTTGGGACAAACAAGCATCTTTACAGACTTCAGTATTCTTATTCTTCATCTTCAATAGGTTTTATCCTTTGTAGGAGGAGTATGTCTAGGTATTTTTGTTGCTATTAATGAAATTTATTTTTTCAGTTAGGTCTACTAACTGGTCATTTTGTGATCAAGTTTTACATTTTTATATGATTGTCTTTTAAATAACCAATTTACTAAACTCTTAATCTAAAAATTTTCCATTTTATTTATCTTGATTTTCAATACATAAGGTATGTGATTTACTTCTAAAAATTGTGTGCAATTCTAATAATTATACCTCTTTTATATCCTTTTTAAATTTTCTTTTATTTTTTTGACTCAACACCCAGTGAGTCTCTTTTATGTCATATTACATAGGGCTAGAATATCCAGAATAGTGTTAAATAGTAGTAATAGTCATTGTCTAATATTTGATTTTATTGATGGGCTTTATTATTAATTCAGATACTAGCTGTTGTTAATGTGATAAAGATTACCCATCTTTGATGTTTTCTTTTGTATACTTAGTTTCCTTAACATTTAAATTAGTACTTGGTGTTGGTTGTTATCAAAAATATTTTTGACATTGATCGATGTGACCATAATGTTTTTACCACCATTAAACTGTACCTGAGTGTGTGTAATAAACCCTCCCTGGCAGTAGGTGTAGGTAGCATAGTGGATGCTTCCCATCTGGCTTAGGCTTTATCAAATCTAGTTTTCAATTAGGCTTTCTAGGCTTATGTTTAGAATTTTTGCCACCATATTCAAAAGGATTGTTTCTGTTAGGTTCTAGTGTTGGAATTATGCTAGCTTTCCATCTTTTCTAGTTTTCTAGAGGCATTAATTTTGCATTAGTAATATTCTATTTCTGGAAAATTTTGAAGAATATCAGAGGTAAAACTGTCTAGCACTGGAGCCTTTTTGTTGTTACAGTTTTCTTTCATCTGGAAGCATTTCTCATCTGTTCTTTGTCTTATTTAACATTTTAAACAGTACAAGTGAGTCATTTTGGCAGAACATGGCTCACTGTGGGTTTGTCTACTGATTGCTCTTGATTAAATTCAAGCTATACACTTTGGGCACCCACAGAAGTAATGTGTCTTTCTCAGTGCCCTGTATCAGGAGTCACGGTTTGTCCCAATATCAGTGATGTTAACTTTGATCACTTGATGAAGGTGGTGTCCACAAGTTTATCCACTGAAAATCATTATTGATTATCTTTGTGATTAATAAGTAATTTGTGGGGAAATACTCTGGGACTTTGTAAGTATCTTAGTCCATATCAAATGTTTATCCACTAGTTTTAGGATCTACTCATGATTTTTTTAACTCTGTTATTTCTTCTATATTTATCAGTTGGCATTCTTGTGTAAGAAAGAGTTTTCCCTTCTCTACTTACTTGCTCTTTTGTGAATTTATATCAGTATGGATTTATAGATTTATATTTTATCTGGTGGGTTATATTATCATTATCATTAGTAATTTTGATGCTCCTATTGTTCCAGCAGAGCCAGTAGGAGATTCTTCAAGCTGACTTCTGTATCTTTTGGGTATGTTTCCGTTATTCTTTAATACATCCTTACTTCTGGGACAGGGTGTTTCAGGCTTTTCTTGTACTTTCTTTGCCCAAGCCCTGAATTAGCCTTTTTTTCCCAAAGAGCCCTGGTTCCTTTCAGTGGAGAATGGTATTTAGAAACCAAGATCTAGTTAGTAGATGTGCTCATTGTTATTGGTATGTCACTGCTTAGTGGCCAAAGCTAGGAAATGTGTGTTTATGTATGTGTGTGTATGATGTATGCACACACATATACACTATACATATCAACATTTCTGAATCTATCTATATATGTATCAATATCTATCTATGTGTGTGATTTTTTTGTAGATTAACTTTATCAGGTTGAGGAAGTTTTCTTCTATTCCTAGTTCACTGAGAGTTTTTATCATAAATAGATACTGAATTTTGTCAAATAATTTTTTTTCATCTATTGAGATGATCATGTAGTTTTCCTTTAATAGAAGATTATCTTTTAATTTTTTTTTTTTTTTTTTTTTGAGACAGAGTCTCAACTATGTTTCTCGGGCTAGGGTGCCATGGCATCAGCCTAGCTCACAGCAACCTCAAACTCCTGGGCTCAGGCGATCCTTCTGCCTCAGCCTCCCGAGTAGCTGGGACTACAGGTATAAGCCACCATGCCTGGCTAATTTTTTCTATATATTT
>CAUYMX010111217.1:0-25737 GCA_963573855.1 Lepilemur septentrionalis
TCACTTTGTTGCCCTGGCTAGAGTGCCGTGGCGTCAGCCTAGCTCATAGCAATCTCAAACTCCTGGGCTCAAGCGATCCTTCTGCCTCAGCTTCCCGAGTAGCTGGGACTACAGGCATGCGCCACCATGCCCGGCTAATTTATATATATATGTATATATATATATATATATTTTTTTTTTAGGTGGCCAATTAATTTCTATTTCTTTAGTAGAGACGGGGTCTCGCTCTTGTTCAGGCTGGTCTCGAACTCCTGACCTCCAGCGATCAGCCTCCGGAGTAGGTGGGACTACAGGAATGCACCACCACGCCCGACTAAATTTTTTATATATATTTATTTTTTCAGTAGAGAAGGGGTCTCGCTCTTGCTCAGGCTGCTCTCAAACTCCTGGCCTCAAACGATCCTCCTGCCTCAGCCTCAAAGTAGCTGGGACTGCATCCCAGCCGCGCTGTGCGACATGCGACGAACGCACAGACGCTCGCTGTCACCACGTCCCACGACCAAGTTTGCAAAACTTTAAACGATCGACGTCAACACGCCCGTGACAAAGACGCGCCCTGTCGCCCCGAGCCAGAGGCGTGGCCCGGGGACACCGGGGTTCCGGGCGAGCCCGGCGCACGTGACCTGAGTCACCGCCTTGACTCAGTTGCCGCCGGGGATCCTCGTCCGGTGACAGGGTCAGACAGTCCCGCTGGGGACACGCGACGGAGACGGGGCTCAGCCCCGCGCGCCGGGTGGCACCTGTCCCCCGCGACGCGACAGCGGGCAGGGCGGGCGACGACACCCCAGGGGAGATCCTCGCGTCTCCGGCCAACAAGGCGTCCGCGACGGGCACCGCGCGGGGACGGCAACCCGACCAGAGGTCACACCCGGCGACCTCTGACCTCCGCCTCGGCCGGGGCGCGGTCAGGGCCCGTCCGCGGGGGGATCGCGAGTTTCCCCCGCGAGACGTGGGCCGCGCCAGGAGCCCCCGCTCAGGCCGGGAGAGGACACACGCGCGCAGGAGGCCCCGGGGACCCAGGGACCGGGGAGGCGCGACACGGGGACAGGCTGGCGGCGGCGGCGGGGACAGGCCCGCGTCTTACCGCGGCCGCTGCGCTGCGGGCTCCGGGCCGGGCGCGTCGCGAGGGCTCCCGCGTTGGGGAAGAGACGCAAAAATAACGAAGGGCGGCTGGAGGCGGAGACGTCCCCGATTCCGGCTCCGCGATGTCCCCGTCGCTGTCGCCGCCGCCGCCGCCTAGGGCTTTATGGCCCAGACTCCTGCCCCGCTCCCACTTCCGCCACCGCCGCCGCCCCGACCGGAAGTGCCTGTCACGAGACGCCCGACGCCGGGGTGGGTGCGGGGGAAGCCCCACCTCCACGTTGCGTCAGGTTCCGGTCCCCAAGGGATTGCTTCCGGGTCACGTGGTACAAAGATGGCCGCCCCCACAATGTTGCCGCCATCTTTAAAGTCCGTACAACGCCCTGGGCGGCGCCATGTTGGAGCCCCGCACCGATTCCTCATTCATGCCCTGTGAATACCGGGGGATTCGTCACTAAGTTTCAATATAATAATAATAATAATAATAATAATAATAATAATAATAATAATAATAATGATAAAAAGAAAAAATACAGGAGGAGTAAATTGTTGACTCCAGCAAATGTCCCTCGTCGGAAGGCGCCGTTAAGGTCGCTTGAGGCAGCTCAGGGACCAAGTGGCAGAACGGGGACGCGAACCGGGGTCCGCCGAGTGACAACGCGCGTGGGACCCTGCGAGGCGGCTTCAGGTGAGGACGGCGACTGAGCGGCTTGGTGATGGAGAGCAAGGGACAATTGCACACGGCCGGGACACGGGGGGGAGAAACGACCTGGAGGCTCAGTATTGAAGGACAGGGCCGTGGCGCAGGCCTGTCATCGCAGCACTCTGGGAGGCCTAGGAGGGAGGATCGCTCGAGGTCGGGAGTTCGACACCAGCCTGGACAACATAGCAAGACTCCGTCTCTACAACAAATAGAAAGAAATGAGCTGGACAACTAAAAATATATAGAAAAAATTAGCCGGGCGTGGTGGCGCATGCTGGAGTCCCAGCTACTAGGGAGGAGGCTGAGGCAGGAGGATTGCTTGAGCCCAGGACTTTGAGGCTCATGTGAGCGAGGCTGAAGCCACGGCGCTCTAGCCAGGGTGACAGAGCGAGACTTTGTTTCAATAAATAAATAAATAAATGAAATTACATGTAGCCTAAAAATATACACAAATAAGTGTACCCATAATAATTACTTTTTTTCTTTTTTGAGACTGAGTCTCGCTCTGTCGCCCGGGCTAGAGTGCCGTGGTGTCATCCTCACTCACAGATGCTTCCTACTCCTAGGCTCAAGTAATCCTCCTGCCTCAGCCTCCTCCCGAGTAGCTGGGACTACAGGCATGTGCCAGCATGCCTGGCTAATTTTTTGTATGTATTTTTAGTTGTCCAGCTCATTTCTTTCTATTTTTAGTAGAGACGGGGTCTCGCTATGTTGCCCAGGCTGGTCTCGAACTCCTGAGCTCGAGCGATCCTCCCTCCTCGGCCTCTTTCCAGAGTGCTGGGATGACAGGTGTGAACCACCGCGCCCGGCTAATAAGTAAAATTTTTTAAAAATTATAAAGCACATTATTGGAACAATTGAAAAAAACTGAAACATGGACCGTGCATTAGATAACGAGATTGATTCGATCACATTTTCTGATTTTGATCACTGCACTCTGGTTTTGCACCAAAATGCATTTGTCCTCAGTAGATAAACCTTGAAGTTAGGGATTATGCAAAAAAGATGCGTTCAATTTACTCTCAAGTGGCTCAGAGAAAGAGGGAAACATCAAGAAAAAAGATTTTAGAGGTCCCAGCTGCACAGGGACAGGATGAAGGCAGAAGGAGTGGCTTTGGAAGCTGTCCCCTGTGAGACCAGAGAGGAGGACACGGTTAGATTCTTGCAAATGGGCAAGACCAGGGCTTTGTCTGGGAGCGCAGAAGCTGCGGCGGGAGGAAAACTTCAACTCCCAGCAAGCCCTGGGGCAGGGCCCGCTCCAACGTGCCTCTCGGAGCCGCAGAGCATCATGGCAGTTGTAGTTCAGGCTAATAAAGGCCAGGCACTGTTGCCCGGGAAACGGGAGATGTTCTGGATGGAGTTGGGCTGGCCAGGTAGCGGAGTCTCTGCCGCGTCTTCCGGGCACCTGGAGCCTGCTCATCCCCAAAGGGACGGTGGCCAGCGATGCGCACTGAGTAATTTTGACAAATATGATTGCCTTCAGAATAAACGAGGAGCTAGGAAGACACTGGCAGGGCCACTAGCGTATACAGTATTGAAATTGGTCATGGGTCACGTGATGACAATTCACCATTCCGTGGTGGCTACTTTTTGTACCCGTTGGCCGATTTCGCAGTCTTGACCCAGCTGGCGTGAGAATTAGCAGTGTGGTTAACATCAGGCTCCACCCGGATTGCCTGAGTTTAAAAAAATGCCACCTTGGCTACTGATCCCTTTCCAGCCAGTCTGCGAGCCTCAGTCTCCCCATCTGTAAAATGGGAGAATAGGAACTACCTCGTAGAGTTGTTACCAGGATGCAATACGGGTAAGATTCTGAAGTGCTTGGAACAGTCACTCCCTGGGGCTTGTTCAATGCACTGGACACGTTTGATAAATAAAAATAAATAAAATCAAGTGACGCCCCCCCAAAAACATAGTTTGTTGCAGTTTGGTGTCTTTTTTTTTTTTTTTTTTAATTCAGACAGAATCACACTCTGTTGTCCAGGCTAGAGTGCCATGGCATCAGCCTCCCTCACAGCAACCTCAGACTCCTGGGCTCAAGCGATCCTCCTGCCTCAGCCTACTCCCGAGTAGCTGGGACTACAGGTATGCGCCACCGTTCCTGGCTAATTTTTTCTATGTATTTTTAGTTGTCCATTTCTTTCTATTTATACAGACGGGGTCTTGCCATGTTGTCCAGGCTGGTCCCGAACTCCTGACGTCGAGTGATCCTCCTGCCTCGGCCTCCTAGAATTCTAGGATGACAGGCGTGAGCCACCGCGCCCGGCCATGGACTCAATTTTTTAAAGTCTCAGGTATGTTCTTAGCAATAATTATTACGCTCTAGATTTTATTTTTAACTATTCATGCCTGTCCTGTGTATCTACTAATTTAATGGAGGCTCAAAACAATGACAAGAAAAGCTTCTGAGAGGCATTGGAAGATGCTGCAAAGAGATGACTGTCAACTGAGACAGTGCAGGTGGCTGCTGGCAAATGGCACCTGTCCCAACAGCCTACATGCATTATTTATAATTATTATCCTCACAGTGACCCTATCAGAGAGATTTTACAATTCTTGCCTTACTCATGAGGAAGCTGAAGCCAAGAAAAAGGTTAAGTAACTCACTCATGGATCCACAAGAGGCTACCTTTGTTCCATCATAACACCCGACCTCTAAAATAATAAAAGGAACATTACAACTCTGGGAGGCCGAGGTGGGAGGATCGCTCAAAGTCAGGAGTTCGAGACCAGCCTGAGCAAGAGCGAGACCCTGTCTCTACTAAAAATAGAAAGAAATTAGCGGGACAACTAAAAATATAGAAAAAAAATTAGCCAGGCATGGTGGCTCATCCCTGTAGTCCCAGCTACTCGAGAGGCTGAGGCAGGAGGACCGCTCGAGGTCAGGAGCTTGAGACCAGCCTGGGCAACACAGCAAGACCCCATTTCTACTATAAATAGAAAAAAATTAGCTGGGCATGGTGGTGCATGCCTGTAGTCCCAGCTACTAGGGAGGAGGCTGAGGCAGGAGGATCACTCGGGCCCAGGAGTTGGAGGTTGCTGTGAGGGAGGCTGACGCCAGGGCACTCTAGCCCGGGTGACAGAGCGAGACTGTGTCGCAAAACAAACAAGAAAAAATAAAAAAAATAAAAAAAAAACACTCAAAGGCATATCTGTAGACACATTTTCCCGCGCTCTGCTTTCCCCCGCATCATAGACCCGAGAGTCGGCTGCTCATCAGAATGACAAACAGCAGCTTTAGTCTTTTGCACGACGGGCCCCAGTCCCAGTCCCCAGGTCCCCACTTTGGTGGCGGGAGACGGGAAGAGGGACGTCCATGCACGTTGGTCCGTCTGAGGTTATTGAAACCCCCCGCCGCGCTGTCCGCCTGTGACAATTGTCACGCGGCAGCATCGCCTTAACGCGCTGGAAGGAGGCGTCATTGCCCTACTCTCGGCCGCCAAGGCGGTCCCCTCGGTCCCGCATACAAAGGCCACCACCCCACGCGCATGCGCACCGCAAGCCGAGTCGGGGCACCTCTTGAACGCGTACGCTCCCATGAGCCTTTGCGCGGAGCACCGCCGCCATCTTGTAGTCGGGGACGTCCTGCGGGGTCCGGAAACATCGCGGAGCTCCGCAGCAGCCATGTCTCGCGAGAACCGCTGGCAGTGGCTGCGCATTTTCCAGAAGCAGCCTCTCCGCGTTTCCTACGAGCACTAGGGCAGCGGCGGCCACGTGTAGGGCAAACGCCTGCATTTCCGGACGTGACGAGGCAGGTGCGAGCCAACATGGCGGCCTCATGCGCCGTGTAGCGGCGGGGCCGGCGCACGGAGATGACGTCTTCCACTTGGTGGGGGATCCTACTTCCGGGGCGACGTCGGAGGCTGGGCGTGCGGAGCTGGGGCGGGGCTTAGGCTCACCTCTGGGGGCTGAATCTGAGCATGCGCAGTGAGCGATAGGGGGCGGGGCCGAAGCGGTGGGCGTGCAGGTGGGACGCTGGGGGAGGAAGCGCCGTTTGTTAACAAGGACCTCTGCTGTGGCACTTAGTCCTTTGGGTGGCTCAAGGCGGCGCGCGTTGTCGTTGCCGTTTGCAAAGGGGGAAGCTGCGGCTCACCCTGCTTGTCCCCTCTGCTCGACTCTGGCAGACACAGGATTGGAGGGTCCTGTTTTGTGCAAAATAACATAGCAACGTCCATTCTGGGGCATCCTCACCAGGATTAAATGACTTGCCCGGTTCCACCAGTGCAGGGTTTTTTTTTTTTTTTTTTTTGAGACAGAGTATAACGCGGTCCCCCAGGCTGTAGGGTGCTGTGGCGTCAGCCTCACTCACAACAACCTCAAACTCCTGGGCTCAAATGATTCTCCTGTCTCAGCCTCCTCCCGAGTAGCTGGGACTACAGGCATGCACCACTATGCCCGGCTAATTTTTTCTATTTATAGTAGAAATGGGGTCTTGCTCTGTTGCCCAGGCTGATCTGAAGCTCCTGACCTCGGGCGATCCTCCTGCCTCGGCCTCCCGAGTAGCTGGGACTACAGGCATGTCCACCATGCCCGGCTAATTTTTTGTATATATTTTTAGTTGGCCAATTAATTTCTTTCTATTTATTGTAGAGACGGGGTCTCGCTCTTGCTCAGTATGGTGGAACTCCTGACCTTGAGCGATCCTCCCGCCTCAGCCTCCCAGAGTGCTGGGATTACAGGCGTGAGCCACCGCGCCCGGCCACAGGGCTAACTTTTTAAAACTTTTTTTGTGGACGTGAGGTCTCACTATGTTGCCCAGGCTGGTCTTGAACTCGTGGGCTCAGGTGATCCTGCCACCTTGGCCTCCCAGAGTGCAGGTGTGAACCACTGTACCCAGGTGAGAGCTTCTCTTGATCCACAACCTCACCAACAGTTGGTATTATGAGGCTAAAAGTTTTGACAGGCCGGGTGCAGTGGCTCACGCCTGTCATCGTAGCACTCTGGGAGGCCGTGGCGGGAGGATCGCTCAAGGTCAGGAGTTCGAGACCAGACTGAGGAAGAGTGAGACATAGTAAAAATATAGAAGGAAATTAGCTGGACAACTAAAAATATATATAGAAAAAATTAGCCGGGCGTGGTGGCACATGCCTGTAGTCCTAGCTATTCGGGAGGAGGCTGAGGCAGGAGGATCGCTTGAGCCCAGGAGTCTGAGGTTGCCGTGAGCGAGGCTGACGCCACGACACGGTAGCCTAGGCAGCAGAGCGAGACTCTGTCTCAAGAAAACAAAAAAAAACTAAAATTATTTTTTAAAAATTTTTATAGGGCCCTGTCCCCAAAGCCAGAATAGGTTCAAAGTGACTCCCCATTTCCCTAATTATTAATTACATTGTATGCTTTTTCATCCTTATTGGCCATTTGTGTGTTGTTCTTTTTGATGTACCTTGTCAAGTTCTTCTGCTAATTTTTCTACTGTGTTGTGTTTTTCTTATTAATTTGTCTTTTCATGTATACTTTGGGTATGAGTTCTCTGCCTGTTAGACGTGTTCCACTGATCTTCTCCCATTCTGACGCTTGATTTCCATTCCATCCATGGTAGCTTTGTAAATTTCTTCCCTTTAATTTTGAGTTTTAGATTTATAGTGTAAGGGAGAATTGTTCCACTCCCTTCCTGATAGGAGCATAGCTGCAAAATAGACTCACCTTTGCCTAGATTTGCATCTTGTGGGTTTCAATGTTGTAGATTTTGACCTTGTAGATTTCGACCTTGTAGAGTTCCATCTTGTAGATTTTGACCTTGTGGAGTTCCATCTTGTGGAGTTCCATCTTGTGAAACCCCATCTTGTGGAGTCCCATCTTATAGATTTTGACCTTGTGAAGTTCCATGTTGTGGAGTCCCATCCCGTGGAGTCCCATCTTGTAGATTTTGACCTTGTAGGGTCCCATCTTGTGGAGTGCCATCTTGTGGAGTCCCATCTTGTAGATTTTGACCTTGTGGAGTTCCATCTTGTGGAGTGCCATCTTGTGGAGTCCCATCCTGTGGAGTCCCATCTTGTAGATTTTGACCTTGTGGAGTTCCATCTTGTGGAGTCCCATCCTGTGGAGTCCCATCTTGTGGAGTCCCATCTTGTAGATTTTGACCTTGTGGAGTTCCATCTTGTGGAGTCCCATCCTGTGGAGTTCCATCTTGTGGAGTCCCATCTTGTGGAGTCCCATCTTGTACCTTGTGGAGTTCCATCTTGTGGAGTCCCATCCTGTGGAGTCCCATCCCGTGGAGTCCCATCCTGTGGAGTTCCATCTTGTAGATTTTGATCTTGTAGAGTCCCATCCCATGGAGTCCCATCCCGTGGAGTCCCATCCCGTGGAGTCCCATCTTGTGGAGGCCCATCTTGTGGAGTCCCATCCTGTGGAGTCCCATCTCGTGGACTTCCATCCCGTGGAGTCCCATCTTGTGGAGTCCCATCCCGTGGACTTCCATCCCGTGGAGTCTCATCCCGTGGAGTCCCATCCTGTGGAGTCCCGTCTTGTGGATTTCCGTCTTGTACATTTTGATCTTGTAGATTTCAATCTTGTACATTTCGATCTTGTACATTTCAATCTTGTGCACAACTGCAAAACAGCACGACTAAGCAAGTACACAGTAACAGGTGACTAGACCTGGGTCTTGTGGAGACTTTGGAACCATTTGCTTCTGTAACATATAAAGCCACCATGTTTGGGCCCCATTTTGCTCAGAATTTAGAGCCCCCGCTGAGCCCACCAGTGCAATAAAAGCCTGTTTTGCAGTACTCAGTTTGTTTCCCGGTCTGGTTTGCTGAAACAATAGAAGAGTTCAAAAAATAGGAGGGAGACTCCACTATAAATAAAGACTAAAAATATATGTAAAAACTTAGCCAGGCGTGGTGGCGCATACCTGTAGTCCCAGCTACTCGGGAGGAGGCTCAGGCAGGAGGATCGCTTGAGGCCAGGAGTCGGAGGTCGCTGTGAGCGAGGCTGACGACACGGCACTCTAGCCCGGGTGACAGAGTGAGACTCTGTCTCAAAAAAAAAAAAAAAAAAAAAAAAAAAACTTTATTTACAGAAACAGGTGGCCGGCCTGCAGGTGGCAGTTTGCTGACTCCTGCTCCATAGGGAAGGAGCATGCCATCCCCTTACCCTTCATCTCTGCTCATTAGCTGGCGCTAGAGTTTGGATGTTTTCAAAACTATCGTGCTCAAACTTAATCGCCAGTGCTACAGTATTGGGAGCTGTGGCCTTTGGGAGATGATTGAGTGATGAGGACTTTACCCTCGTGAATAGGATCAGGTGCCCTTATAAAAGGGCTCCATCGGCCAGGCGCGGTGGCTCACGCCTGTCATCCCAGCACTCTAGGAGGCCGAGGCGGGAGGATCGCTCGAGGTCAGGAGTTCGAGATCAGCCTGAGCAAGAGCGAGACCCCATCTCTACTAAAAATAGAAAGAAATTAATTGGCCAATTAAAAGTATATAGAGAAAATTACCCGGGCGTGATGGCGCATGCCTGTAGTCCCAGCTACTCGGGAGGCTGAGGCAGGAGGATCGCTTGAGCCCAGGAGTGTGAGGTTGCTGTGAGGTAGGCTGACGCCACGGCACTCACTCTAGCCTGGGCAACAGAGCGAGACTCTGGCTCAAAAAAATAAATAAATAAATAAATAAAATGAGCAATCTGCAGGATTTTCAGGGATAGTGCCAAATTTGATTTTTTTAGTGCCAGAAAATATACTCAATATTTTCCTGTTACCGTTGGTGCGGCTGGTGTTTGTTTTGGGCTATACAGTAGCTTATTACAGAGGATGCCAAGGGAAAATGCATGCGGCCTTCTCGTATCCAGCCAGAAAACTCAGAAGACCTGTTTCTCCCTTACTGTCATTCCATCTGTTAATCCCCTTTGCTCGATAAAAAACTTGGAAAGTCCAGCACCTAAACACTAGGAAGAGACTCAAAGCCAACGTGAGAGGGATCACTTTTTCGCCTGGACACGAACAGGCTTTTGAAGAGGATTGGAAGTCGTGAAGGATCAACTCATCCTCCCTCTGGGTAAGCCAGATCACCTACCGTGTGATGTGGGGGTGATTTGGTAGGTTGTGCCTTAATATGAACTGATTTATTTTAATCATGGAGCATCTTGCCACCTAGATAAGTTTCTAAGCCATTCATCAAATCATTGACTGTCTTGTGAGGGAATATTTTAGCACATTCTATATTTCAGGGATTATTGGAATACTAGTAGAAAGGCTAATTTTCCACTGGTGATCAGCAGGACTGAATTATAAAAGGTAACACAAGATGTCCAGGAAAGATAGAGCCGTATCCCCAGAGAGTAGTCACTGCCTCCACTGACTTAAGAATCCAGAGTCTTCAGGATGGACCTCACCACTCCAAGGAATTCGTCGACCCCGAGGTACCTGTAGGGTTCTCCATCACTGAAACTGGGCTCAAAGGCAGGAGAAATTTGGGGCAATCATCTTCCAGTGGCAGATTCCATGTCCTCGTGTGGCCCCATTATACACACTGCAGGATTTCTTGAGAAGACACCAGACCTTCACAATAATTTTCCATTTTTCCCCCTCAAGATCAAACCAGCTGTTGAATAGCATTGTATCCCTTGCAACCTATTTTTCTTGCTTAGACTAGATAGGCAGCTCCCAGGGTTTGGTCTCACTCTACAAGCCAACAGTGTTGCTACACGTCTCGAAATGGAAGAAAGGCCAGGAAGCATCCGGATGTTTCCATTTGGAATGGGCCAGACCGGGTAACGTAATTATCGTTAGGTATTCGTGTCACTTGCTGTCACCGAGGACCTCAGGCTTTGCCTACACTGTCAGTTAATTGTCACAATCTTCTGGCGAGTCTTCTGGTCAGCTCTGTAACTTGCTGGGGAACCTAGAGATGGGAACGGCAGGGCCAGGCCGGGGCGTTGGGCTCTACCTGGCCCTGCTGTGGCAGGTGCAGGGAAGACTCCACCGTGGGTCAGCCTTATCCGAGAGGGCTTGGTTCAGGGTACCCGTTCAGAAGGGCTCTCGGGGACAATGGGCAGAGGGATGTGTGAGGAATGACAGGTCATTGAGAGGAGGGTGAATCGAGCTCAAATTAGACTCCACGTTATCAAGCGTCCACAGTGATCCATTTCGTGTTGGCAATGGTCCCTAACGTCCTATAACTATATCAGGAGTTGTAAGAATGACAAAGTGGGGTTGCAACAAGGCTTTTCTGCAAGCACAAAGCCCATTCCCCGAGACACAGAGTCCAGTGAGGCACAGGGTACCGCGACTCTCCTGGGGACGGAAAGGCGTACCCGTCTCTGATGGGAAAATGGCCGGCTTCTCATCCCAAGCTCATTTATGATCGGGGCTTTTATTTCTTCCCCAGAGAGTGCTGGTGGTCTGCGGGTGGCCTCCGGAACCCAGAGCTGTGCCTTCCCGTCCCAGAGCGGGGCTGTCTGCCGGGTAGCTCTAGGGAGGGGTCATGGGGCCCTGCGAGTCCGTGACAAGCGCCCTGCTTATGGTTGCCTTTGGGATTTGATGAGAAGGATGATAGGCATACGATGGTGAATGGTTACCATCCCTAGTTATGAAAATAAAGGTGGCCTTCACATCTTTTAAGGCCCTGTCCTCACAAAGCCCTTTCCCCCCGTCTCTTCCAACACTTACGACTCAGTTTCTAGCGATCAAAGTAGACAGAGCTTTCCCAACTCTTCACCCCAGCGTTCCCCAGACGTGTTCCTATCCGAGCCTCCCCAGATGCACAGGAATGAGACCCCATTTGTGGAGTAAAACAAAGCTGATGGATTTCGAGCCCCCAGCCTTCCGCGTTCTCCATTTGGTTGAATAAATGCCTTGTTTCGCAAGAGTTGGTCATGATGCTAAATAAGATACTTGGAAGTATTTTCCATGATGTCATCTGAGCTTGTGTGATTTTTCTTTTTTTTTTGCATCTCCTATAGGATAGCATACTTTCTGTTTCGGTTAATTTTTTCTTTCTTTGGTTTTGCGCATAGCTGGATGATGGAATGTTTGTTTTCTCAGGCAACATGAGGTGCTTATTACCCGCCCCCGTTGTCGTAAGGGTCAAGTGAGCCTCACGAAGTGCAGGGATACATCCTAACAGCCGTCAACCGGAACGTTCTAGGAGGTGCACCGATCCTCGTGTTAGTGACGATGGTTAATTACACGCCCTGCATCCCAGATCTAGTGAGTTTGTTTCTGACGGCTGTCAGCTGCTGCGCGCCTCTCCCATGGCTCCAAACCCGGAGGCCTTTTGACGTAGGCGGAGGCTCAGGTGCCCAGGAGTTTGCCAAGCGCCAAAGACTGGCATTGCCGAGGCAGGTGCTGACTTATCCCGTTGGCGAGCGAGGCATGTGGCACGCCGGAGACCAGCAGAGAAAATGGTAAAGCCGGCTCTCGGGGGAGTCTGCCGAGAAAGCCCTTACCCTCGGGGTTCCCCAGGAGTCTCTTTTTCTAGGAAAATTTACTGGCTTTATTTTTCCCTTGCAGAGAGAGGGAAAGGCCCAAGATGTGGGTGATTTGTTCGAGTCTCTCTTTAAGGATGAATTTCTCAGCTTGCCATAGGAAACTCATCTGCTTTGGGGTTTCAGGAAGGACCAGGGATGCGGGAGTCGGTTGTGTCCTGCTGGGGGGATCGTCTTTTCCAGTAAGTGGGCACAGGCTTGAGTGATGGGCGAGTGATCCATGTGCTTTCTGTCCCCAGGTTCACCAGTACTACAGCTGTCTCCCCGAAGACAAGGTCCCTTATGTCAACAGCCCTGGAGAGAAGCTGAGAATCAAGCAGCTACTACACCAGCTCCCGCCCCATGACAATGAGGTAAGGGGGCTGGACACGGGGGTCAGGACGACTTCTCTCTAGAACCTTCCGTGCATTGTTACCTTCTTCATAGTCAGAAGGCTGTGATCCATGAGAATGCCCACAAAAAA
This sequence comes from Lepilemur septentrionalis, assembly GCA_963573855.1. NCBI lineage: Eukaryota > Metazoa > Chordata > Mammalia > Primates > Lepilemuridae > Lepilemur > Lepilemur septentrionalis. The sequence goes on from CAUYMX010111217.1 coordinate 12,669, forward strand.
ACCCTGGCCATTTATTTTAGGTTTTTTAGCTTCCTTAATTAGAGCCAAAAGAAGCTGGCCATACTCCTTCCTTCTTCTAGAGAGAGCTTCTGAAAAAGCAGAGTCTCCTTATGAACTGGACTAGCCTCTGTGCTATCTGGGGGTAACCAGGGAGCGCCCAAATTGATAAGCTCAAGTCCAAGTTTTCTTCCTCGAAGAAGAATGTGCCACGAGGGTCGCCTGTGTGTATGTTAGAGAGACGATTGACATTCCCCAGGCCATTTCGAGCCCTGCAAAAACCGGGTGACCCTCTAGAATTTTCAGCCTGGTGTCATATTCCATGAGTGCACAGGTTGTCCACATTGCACCCAGTAGACGTTACATATCCAGATGCACAGCTCTGAGCATGTGTGTTTTGTCGTCGTGGGGTCCGCCTTGCCTTTTGTCCTGCTGAAGGTGTGGCCGGCAGACTGTCCCTTTTATCTGAACCCAGAAACGTGGCACAGTCAGCAGACGTTTCTAGCTTTGAAATCAAATTGATCATGAAGGGAAATTTGTAAACATGCTTTTCAAAGATCACCACGCTGGAAGGGAGTAGGTTTATAAACTAGAAATTAATTTTTAGTCATCAGGTTTTTAAGGTGGAATTAAACTGTCTACTTTGACTGCATTTAAAACAAAAATGTGGTTTTACATTGAAAAGAGAAATAACCCCTTTAGAGAGCTGGACACCAGCTTCCTACCAACCCTTTCCCTCCCCAAGCTGGCGCCCATCAGCTCAGTCCCAAGGGAGATGAGTGTGTTTTTTTCGTCTTATCTTTCCACATTTGAGTAAAAGGGGATCATCTGAGAGCCTCAAAAATAAATTTGAGTAAGCGGGACAAAAACTTAAAGCACATCCCTAGAAAGAAAACTGTGATTCTCTTTCCTGCGGCTTATTTCAGACTTCGTAAAACAAATATGAATAACGCTTTCTCCTTTAAACCTGAGAGCAGGCATTGTAACCTGATGCCCAGTTATCTCATTTGGAAGTGAGAACTCGGGTTTTTACAAGCAGGAGGGGTGTGCCTGCCTTTGAAAATCTGTTCATAAAATGTCAGTGGCGTGACCAGGTATTCTGGGATGTCCGGGACACTGGAGTTCTCTCTCTGGGACATTTATTTACATGAAGACTTCTCTTTTTTTTTTTTTTTTTTAACTGTTTTTACTTAGTGGAAGGAAGTGATCATCTCTTCCCTGCTTCTAGTGGTTCGTTCTGCTTCCGGTTAACTGTGATTTCACCAAAAGAGACACCATTCAAATTATAACTCACTATTGCCAGGAATTCAGTGTGTGCGACCCAGTGGGCAGATTTGGTTATTTGATACGGCGCTTGTGGGGACAAAGGGTGATTGTGATTCTAAAGCAATTATTTGATCACCCTCTTTTTCACCCAGCTGAGGCATTGCTGATAGATACAGCTGCCCTGGTTTTCAAACTGGGATGCCGCCGTCCTAATTCAGAGGTTTGCCCCTAACCATCTGTATGACGAAGTATCCGAGCAAGGCGGTTACCCTTTCTGACATCCAGAGGACTCCAGAGGAAGACGGCGGGTGGAGGAATTAGGACCAGGTTTCCTAAAGCGTGGGATGCACATGACTCTGGGATGTGGACATGGCCAAAATCAAACCACATAGTGGGAGGGTTACTACCTTTTAAACTGTATTTCACCCCCTGTGAGAGAGTGTGTGAATAATCAAGGAGGAAATTTCAGCCTGGAGCTGGCAGGAGTCTCACCCCTCTAGGCCATGCTGGTCTCCACGCTTCAGCAGGAGCATCGAGGCATCTCCTACAAGCAGAGTGGCCTGCCGGAATCTACCAGCATGGCTCGTTCTCACTCTGTTTGCTTGTATAGCCACCGTCTGCTTTTTTGCAGGTGACGTTGGTTTTCCATTTATAGTCATAATATACCTTCTTTTTAAATAAATGTATTCAAGTTTCCCAAAAAAGCGGATCCGTATTGAAACCAGCGTTAAGTAAAGAATAGTTCAAGACTATGGCAGGATTTCCAAGGTATGCATACCTAAGGGAAGAGAATGGAAATTACTGGATTTAGATGTCTTTAGGGTTGTCCGCCTGAATTCTGTGGGTCTCTGTGTTTAACAAGAAGGGAAATATCTTTGGCTTTGAGTCGCCTCGACCGAAGCTCGGCAGGCAGCCCCTTTCCCCCTCGTACACAGACGGACACGCAGGGGCTTCCGTGCAGCCCCCCCAAAACGCCTCTGGACCACTCCCGAGGCTCTCGCCTTTGTTCCCCTGTTCTTCCAAAGTGGGACACGAGAACAGAAGCCGTGAGCACCTGGACAGCTGCTCCGGCTCACTGATCTGACGTCACTCCGGGTGTCAAAGATCGTTTATACGGGGCACATGCGGACAAAAGTGTCCGGTCTCTAGAATCGGTTTGCAAAAAGGGGGGCATCCCGGATAATTGCTGACACCAAAGCCAGCCTGGAGGGTTTGGTGTTCGTGCGGTGAGCAGAGCGTGGCAGTAAGGGTGAGGAGCGGCTGCAGAGCCTTCAGCCTGCCCGAGGCTGAGCTCCAGGGTTCAGAGCCTTGAGTGAGCTCTTTGGGCCGGGAGCAGTCTTAGCAGAGACTCAGCTTACCTCTCTCCACGGCTGGTGGTGTTGACGTTCAGGAGAAGCAAACGGGGGACGTGTCTGGTGAGAAGACCCACAGCACGGGCTTCAGGAATGTCAAGGGGCAAGGGCGACGTCCTCCAGGCCACTCTCCGTGTCCCCCCAGGTTCGCTACTGCAACTCCCTGGATGAGGAGGAGAAGAGGGAGCTGAAGCTGTTCAGCAACCAGAGGAAACGTGAAAACCTGGGCCGAGGGAATGTCAGGCCCTTCCCGGTCACCATGACAGGAGCTATTTGTGAACAGGTGAGCGTGGATTCAGGGGAGCGCGGTGGCATTGTTCTGGCGTCCTGTCCATCATGTATTCATTCGATGATTGTTTTACTGAGTGCTTACTATGTGCCAGGCACAGTTCTAGGCCTCAGAGATACCGCACCGACCAAAAGACGCAGAAGTTTGATCTCGCCCTTTGAAGGAGTTATGTTCTTAGGGAAGGAAGCCAGACAATAAATTTAATCGGCAAAATAGGGAAAAAAAAAAGACAGCAGGGAATGGGGCTAGGAGGCACTGGACGTGTGGGGAGGCTGCAATTTTCGGTAAGATAGTCGGGAAGACCCCACTTGGAAGGCAGCATCTGAGCAAAGATGTGTGTGCAGCCCACCGCGTTCTCCCTGGGACCTCCCTGATTGGAAGAGTCTAGGTTTGCTTTTTCTCCTACCTGTAGAGTGCTCTGGGCACAGTGGGGGGAGGATTTTAAAGGCAGAAGGGTAGGAATCCAGCTCTCCGGGGTTTACCCTGACCCTCCTCTCAGCTGCCAAAAGCTTTGTGGTGTTGATCGTCATTTCTGGCACTTGTCTAAGTCCTGCTGCTTTTTGACAGGCCCATCGAACGCCGTAGGCTCTGGGTAGACCCATCAGGTGCTGAAGATAGGTCGGCTGGATCAATGACGAGGGCACAGGATACCGCCCAAGGGGAGCAGGTGTCCTTTGCAGCCCTTTTTTGAGATTTCAGAGGGGTGGGTGAGGGTTCAGGTGGGAAGGAGAGGCTACTCGACCAGAGATTTGGCAGTGGGGTCTTCATTGGTTCAAAGCACCCTTTTTTTTTTTGTGAGACAGAGTCTCACTCTGCTGCCCGGGTGAGAGTGCCGTGGCCTCAGCCTAGCTCACAGCAACCTCAAACTCCTGGGCTCAAGCGATCCTCCTGCCTCAGCCTCCCGAGTAGCTGGGACTACAGGCATGCGCCACCACGCCCGGCTAATTTTTTCTATATATTTTTAGCGGGCCAATTAATTTCTTTCTATTTTTAGTAGAGACGGGGTCTCGCTCTTGCTCAGGCTGGTTTTGAACTCCTGACCTTGAGTGATCCACCCGCCTCGGCCTCCCGGAGTGCTAGGATTACAGGCATGAGCCACTGCGCCCGGCCCTTGTTGCTATATTTTTTATAATGCCAACATTCCAATTCAATTTCATTTTCTGCTCCCACCCAATTAAAATGTTTAATGAAAATGGCAGTGTGTCAGCCACAGGCATGTCATTTTCAAAGTCATTTATGAGGACACCTTTTTGTAGGTACAATAAATCTGATTGATTTTTATTACACATTTTAGTTTAGAATCACTTTTACATTCCTAGACAAAGAGATGATACAAATAAATATCAATTGTAAAACTTAGAGCCCCAAGTATTGGCATATTCTTTGTCTAAAGGTAGCCAAAGAGAAGGTCAAGATCAATCGCAACTCCAAGGAGCCATAAAGCCCACCACCTCTTGCCTGCCCCAGGATCACTCCTTTCATAAATAACCTCAAAAGCATTTCATTCAAGAAACGAGGGCAGACAGAAAAGTGACAGATTTGTGAACAACACAAGACAAAGCCTTGCACGATAGACAACAGCCAGGCCCAGGATTCTTATCTGGTTCCTTCTGAGCAATTTTAGTATGGCTTTTAGAGTATATTAATAGCCCCATTTTTATCCACCAATGGGGTTCAGATGGTCCAAGGTGGTATTCGCAGTATGCCTTGACCTCAAGTGAGAAATGTTGAGGCAGAACTGATATCCTGTGTTAACAGGGAATCGACACTTCTCAGGAACTTGGCAATGGTTCTACATTCAGTGAGGAAGGACTTAACAAGAGTCAGACAGGAAAAGCAGAGAGCGGCCCATGCCTGAGCTGCAGCTCTCTAGCGCCCTTGGTCATGGAGGTGTGGGTGGAGCAATTCAAGCAGCATGCAGGCTTAGGCGGGGAACGATCCAACTTTAGGTCAGAGTCTTAAGAAAGTGCTTCATGCCTATGATTTTGTGGCCTTCGGTTCTGAATCCAGGGGTCTGAGAGACATGTGACTTTAAAATATGAAGCCAGATACATTCTACTGATCAGAGCACACAGGGGTCTCACCAGAGTTGCACACACAGTCTCAAACTCCTTCTCCCGCTGGTCATCTTAGATCCTGTTAGACTTGCTTTCACTAGCTGCAGCTGGCATGACAGCCCTCAGATGGCTTAGAACATTCTAGCATGACTACAGACATCAAAAACCTGGTCCCTCAGTGGGCTTGGTAGGTCCTCTACATATGTGGCTCAATTCAGAACCCAAAGCAGCAGCTTTCTGGTGGCAGCAAGACATCCATCCTACCATCTGTTCTCTTCAAATATTTATCGGATCCATTTTGAGAGAAGAAAAGCACCAGAGACTGCTTGGAAAGTGACAGCTTCATCTCCAAGTGGGTGTTCTTTTACTTTGCTTCCATAGACCACCATGTGAACACAGCTTTGTACAAGGCAAGTTTGTTTTAATGATCACGCCTGTCAACTTGGCTTTCTTCTTTTGCTTTTGTAGAAGAGTTCAACGTGTCACTTAACCACTTTTGGTCAGAAGAGCCACTTCGAGACATTAGTATTAAGGTGTGGTGTTATTTGTAGTTTTCAATTCTCAGATATGCTACATGAATATTGTCAGCCTATAGAATTCAGACTAGCTTTGAGGAAATACGGTGTGAGAGACACATGTAACCAGCAGATAGCCATCTTAGGCTACCCACGTCATCACTTGGTTCCTATTCAAACAGGCAAACTCTTAGTAAATAAGAAAGAAGCAGGGTTTGATCCCGAGAAAAGATGAGGGAAGGCTCCACTGTGCTCTGGGAATTGCTGAAAAGGGCCCTGGGTTCAAAAAGAATGGTTACTAAACAGGAGATAAGCTGCCGGACAACAGACCGCCATCTTGCAGAACGCTGCGACATTGCACTTGGTACCTCCTCTTTCCCACATGTTCTGATCCAGAATTGGGCCCTGGGAACTGAGCAGCTGAGTTAAAATAGAACTCAAGGCCCACCTGAGTCGCCACCTTCCTGAGGCACCGTGCCAGCAAGGTGCACCAGAGTGACAGACCTGGGGACTCCTATCATCCCCTCAGGCTTGGCTCATGGACTCAGACACCCATGTGGGAACGCTTCCAGCCTGGATTAGTCATTCGATGGGCCTTTAATACACACAAAAGGCAGTAACTGCACATTAGTATATTTCTAAAATTGGGCAAGTTCTTGGTCTCTCTCTCTTACAGACACACATGGATACACTCACAGAACACAAGCACCATTGTGCTCACACACCCACACACACTTAAGAGCCTCTCTTGCGGGAAATATAAGTAACATTCACCTAATGACCAACATAAAACAAAGCTTCGAATCTCAATAATACAAGGAACTAAAACTTACAAACCGAACTAGTATATGTAAATGGGAATTTGGAACTCTCCTCTGAGCCTATTCGATCACACAGCCACTCCTCACCAGCATCTCAGGCTCCGCATGGACGGAGCCACAGTTCTAGAAGTCAGTGAGTTCTCGCCACAGGCAGGCAGGATTCCTTTGCTTCCATCTGCATGTCTTCCCTTCCCACTGCACCGAGTCTCACATCTCCATCTCTGCATCTGCCTCATTACCCTTCTGCTCTTTAGGCCAATATGGAACGAAACGGGGAATTCAAAAGTGCCACTATATGTCTCCTTCCCTCAATTCTAGCCCCATCAGAGAAGGCACAGCCAGCCTCCTTTCTCCCAACAAAGCAGGCCCACTGCAGAGCATGCTCTGGAGGCAGAGGATGGGCCTATGCAAGGACGCTCAGAGTTATGCATGCATGGGAAAAGATGGTGACAGATGAAGAGTAAAGTGACATGGTGTGTTGTATGGACATGGCACCAGCTTACAGACTTAGGCCTTTGACAGGATGGTCACGGTTTTGAGGTTTTAGAGAAACTGTTTCCCTAAATGCTCCAAGGAGGCAATGGGGATGTCATTTCTATTGCTTCCAATATTGAATCCCTCAGGAGCAGAGACTGGAAGAGATTTCCTCATTGAGCAGATCCCAAAGGCAGATCCACTTCTCACAGAGCTGCATGGAAGCAAGGTCACTGATGGTGCCCACCTAGAGCCTGGGTCCAAATGACATTTCTCATTTCTACCTACAAGAACAGGCACCTATTCAAGTTCTAGGGCTTTCACTTTTCAGCCTCACTGTCATCTTATCTTGAGGTTCCAAAGATGTGGGCCCACCAAGGAGACTCCTGATTCTGCCCTATTGTTCAACAAGAAGGGAGCCCACCATGAAGAACAGGCTAGAAAAGGAGAGGGGAGGGAGGAGAGGACAGGGAAAGGGGTAGAAGAAGAGGGAAAGGGAGAAGGGAAGCAAGGTCACTGGTCATTCTCTTGCTTTCCACTTGGACTATCGCACTTTACCTTACCCATGCATTTCTGAGATGCTAAGTAAAAGACGTTTCCCAAGAGGGGCTGAGTGCCAGATTAGGACCAGCACGTTCGATCAGATTAAGTTGGTTGATCTGCAAAGAGGCCATTGCTTCTCCTCAGGGGGACGGTTCTGAGTTTGGGCTCAGGTCCTCTCTGCAGCTTTTTGCTTGTCTCTTCTCTCAGAAGGCAAATGCTGTTCACGCCCTGGGAGACGAGGAGGTGGCTTTACTTTGGAACCAGCCCCCGAGACTGTGGATAAAGCTGAGATGCAGGGGTTCCTGAGGAAGAAGAGGAGGATCCCGACTTCCTTCCACTTTTAGGCCTGCAAAAGTCAAACACATATTGACATTACACCTCCCCATCTTTGTCCCTGACACATCACGTGCAATTAACATTCCAAGGTGGCCTTTCTTCAATGGCCTGAAAACCAGGATACTTTCAACTGTAAGACCACTAGGCTGGCACAGCCTGACCGTCTGTGCATGGCTAACACGGTCTCCCAGCAGAGGGATGGAAATCTGAGGGAAGGGACTCTATTGCCCAGCAATTGCTCTTCCATTAAAATCAAAGCTTGGCTGTCTTCTCCAAATCGATACAACAGTACTAAGTTTGCAGGTAGAATTTCTTCCATTTTTGGCTTTCCACCTAGTTCTTTTCCTAAAACTTCTAAACTAGAATTGAATAAGACAGAATTTCTACTTTTGCACCAAATGGAAGAGGTAAACTTAGCATGGAGGTCCGGAGCCTGGGTTTTGGATTTCTACATCTATATACTGAGGTTTGAACTCTAGCTCTGCCACTTACTTGCTGGGTTTCCTTGGACCTGGCTATTTTCTCAAATCCTCTAAGTCTCAGTTTTCTCATCTATAAAATGGGACTGCTGATAATATTTACTTTATAAGTTTTTTGCAGGAAATCATTAAGAGAATTCTTGTATAGCACTTAGGATGACCTGACACCTGGTGGGAACTGGAGAACTGACCCCAATTTCACCAGAATACATGCTCCTTACAGGTCTGGCTGCATTAAGTATGCCTGGCATAGTGTCTCAACCATAAATATTTTTGGAATAAATAAGTAAACATAGGAGTAATATGGCAACATTTTCTAGTACGTTCCACAAAGTGTTCCATGATAAACAAGCACTCTTATCACGCTTTTCTCTGGTTTGAACTTGTTCAAACATGTTCTGGTCAAACACAGGTCAGCAAAGCCACTCACCTGGACTTGGATTTCTTATTTGCAGTGCTTTCAAAGGATGATGCATCCACCTGTATCTCATCTTCATCTTGCAGAGCCGCATCCAACGCAGCCTGGACCTTGGGGGCGATGGCTGGCCCCTCGTAGTCTCTGGTGGTCCGGCTGGGCATGTCCAGCTCTAACAGCACAATGTTTTCTGCCTGCAGAAGCACAGCCATCACCAGCTAGGTTGGCCTCCATTCAGACACACAGAGTACAAGCGATCTAGGCCCCCTCCAAAAACAGAACTATTCAGGGCCTACCAAGAAAGAACCTGCCTAGAAGAAGTGATGTGGTTTTATCATTTTTTTCCTGGTGGGATTACAGATGATTTTTATTTCCTTCCCTATGCTTTCCTATATTTTCCGTTTTTTTTTTCTTTTAAATAATGAACATGTCTTATACCCTATGGGAAATAATCCAGGAAAAACTATTAATTAGGCAAAACCCATTTATTGCAGACAGATTGAAAATACAAAAAGGAATAAAGAAGAAAATAGTCATTACCAATAAAGTCACCACCTACAGCAGCACTGATGAACTCTGCAGCTGCAGAAGGGAGAAGGCAGTATGACGTTGTATGTGGAGGGTCCGCACAGTGTATATGCTTGTATTTGCATTTTAAAAACCAGATTGGGGCTGGGCGCGGTGGCTCACGCCTGTAATCCTAGCACTCTGGGAGGCCGGGGCAGGCGGATTGCTCAAGGTCAGGAGTTCGAAACCAGCCTGAGCAAGAGCGAGACCCCGTCTCTACTATAAATAGAAAGAAATTAATTGGCCAACTAAATATATATAGAAAAAAAAAATTAGCCGGGCATGGTGGCGCATGCCTATAGTCCCAGCTACTCGGGAGGCTGAGGCAGAAGGATCGCTTGAACCCAGGAGTTTGAGGTTGCTGTGAGCTAGGCTGACGCCACGGCACTCTAGTCCGGGCAACAAAGTGAGACTCTGTCTCAAAAAAAAAAAAAAAAACCAGATTGGGCCCCACCTCGTAACTGGCCTTGTGGATTGATCCATTCTTTCATTTGATATCCTGTGGTGAGCCTTTCCTAACTCCTAAGACAAGTATATAGAGGGAAGAACACCCATGAATGTACACATGCCGTCTTCTCCTCTGACTCCTCCCAGTCAGTGGAGTTCCCGCCCCAGGGCTCCAGAGGTGGGGCAGGTAGAGCCACTGCAGCGAAAAGGTGAAGAGAGAGACTGGCTCCATTTACCAGTTTTAGGTATTGAGATAGTGCATCAAATTTCTCTGCAAGAAGCAGGTCCATTGCTAAAGACATATGAGAGTCACTGCTTTAAATTCTACTTTTGCATCAGGTTAGTCCCCTACAAACCTACATATTTGATTTGGGGGCTTCAAAATCACGTTTTTGGCTTATGACATGAAATAACCGGCAAGTTATGCACCATTGGCAACTACTAGAAAAATGCTTCTGAGGATTCTGTCTGACACACCACTCATCTTCCACCATATAAAATCTCACCTACTCCTTTTGGCTTTTGCTTTAATTTAAATAACGCAGTGCCAGGAAGAATAGCACCTGAGGAACAAACTAATCCTAATCTCCTGTTTGGCTCCAGTTGCCAAGGGAGACTCAAACACATTTTTAAATTTTGAGTGAAAATCTTTCATTATAAAATTAATACAGCTTCCCTGTTTATAGTTATAAAATGCAGATAAGCAAGAAGAAGAGAATTTAAATTGAGTGTATTTTCACCAACCAGAGATAACCAGTTCACATTTTGATATGTTTTGTACCAGATTTTTTTATTCATATCCACACTTCTGGTACAAATTTTTTTATAACTACACATTGTGTCTCCCAGTTCTCCTACTTGCCAGCTACCTGACTCACTGCATCAAGTAGATGGGAGAGTTCAATTAGAGAAAGCGGTCAACTGTAAGTACAGTGTCCAACATACAGCGAGAACTTATAAATAGAAGCTCTCATGGCATTTTTATTGTAAAATATTTTTGGGTCATTAAGTAGTCCTCAATTACATCACTTTAAATGACTACATGACTGGCACGCACTATGTGAGACAGACGCACTGGAAGTTCTTTAGCACAAGTCCATCTCCTGTCACTAGGCATCGGCATTGTTTCCTGTCTTCCCACAGAGCATCGTGAAGTTCACTGTTGATGTTTACTGGCCACTATGGATATTTTGCACTCTCTTTTATTTCCCTAGTCCTGACTTTCTAAACCTTATTCTATTTTACTTATGTGTTTATTATTATTAGTTACTATTTTTATTTGTTATAAATATCTTCAAGTACCTCTGGAAATCATCAGGGCACAAACTCTGGGCAGAACAGTGCTTAAGGGTTTACATAGATCTAAACTCCTCCAACAAAGAGAAGAGAAAAACCCAAGAACAATCTTCTCACCCTGTATCGGGCCTCTGGACGCATCATCATGGACATTCTTGCATGTTGGCTCAATGGTCTCTTATATCCCACAGCTGAGACTGGCCGCTTCATCATCTGCTGGTTCCTGCAAAGGGACTGCAGTGTTAAAGGCTTGGCTGGACCGTGTCCCACAGCCCAGGCCCCAGCACTGGTCCTGTGGAACAAGCACTCAGAAAACTCTGAGCCAGACAGAGCCTGACACAAGTAACTTCCTGGACCAAGGCCTGACATAAGTGGGGCAGGTACTGCTTATATGTTCTGTTTGAGTTGCTTTCTGATTCAGATGTGAGTGTCATTCATCTTTTAAGCCAGAAGGGATCTTAGTCATCATCCAGTTCTTAGACAGCAGACACAAAGCATAGCTGCCAATATTCCCCACCCCTGCATCCTTAGCGGATGTCTCCCATTTTCCCAGCAGGACCCAGACTCAGACTGAGAATCCGCAACACTGTGGTCAGACTGACACACAAGGTAACACCTCTGCGCTGCCCCTCCTTGGGCCTAGCCCGCTTCACTTCACAGCTGGGGAAATGGAAATGCAGGAGCTTGGGAAAGGTTAGTTCACTAATGACAAAGTCTTCCAATTCCTAACACCACACTCATCAACAAACTTTTACCTGGTGGACCTATAGCAGCCACAAAGTCAGAAATGCAATTGATTCTTGGTTTAAATGAATCAAACTGTGTTTTTACCATGCCCCATTGGCCAAGTCCACCTTATGAACATTCTTGCCCTTCTCTCCATATAAAAGTATACTTAAAGTCAATAGTGACTTACTCTAGTCTGGTTATAGGATGTAATTTCCAATGATCTTCCTCTTCATCAAAGAAGGATCTATTCATAATTTTACTTTTTTCTTCCAGAGGGATAAAGTTTTCTATAATAAGATGCCTGTAAGAGCACACATAACATGGGTGAATACAGATGAAGACACACAAGTGTTAGCTATCTGGTCTCCTGTATAATCAGTAATTAAGTAAAGTCAAGGCACTCAGCAAACATTTACTGAGCAGGTACTATGGACCTAACATCATACAAAGAGCTGGGATACAGACATGAATGACACCTGATCCCTGCTTGAGACAAAGAGGTAATGGTGTAGCACTCTTATGTTTGACAGGTGGTGACAGTGGTCTGTTTTAGAAATAAGGAGAAGTCACTTCTGCCTGGGCAGGAGTAGCTTGAGGATGTGAACGGGCTGAGGAGGGAAGCCATGCCTGAGCTACACTGGCGTGAACATTTGCTACCTGAGGTATCTTTTAGAAAGCCACTGGTCCTGCTAACCCAGGTCATTAACTTCTAAAATGCTAAAAACAGGCTGGGTGTAGTGGCTCATGCCTATAATCCTAGCACTTTGGGAAGCTGAGACAGGGAGGATGGCTTGAGCCCAGGAGTTCAAGACGAGCCTGAGCAACATAGTAAGACTCTGCCTCTACAAAAAATAGAAAAATTATCTCAGCTCCTTAGGAGGCTGAGGCAGGAAGATTGCTTGAGCCCAGGAGTTTGAGGTTGTAGAGAGCTACGATCATGCCACTGCACTCAAGCCCAGGCAACAGAGTGAGACCGTGTCTCGAAACAAATAAACAAACAAATAAAATGCTGAAAACAGGGCCGGGCGCGGTGGCTCACGCCTGTAATCCTAGCACTCTGGGAGGCCTAGAGGCGGGCGGATTGCTCAAGGTCAGGAGTTCGAGACCAACCTGAGCAAGAGCCAGACCCCCATCTCTACTAATAATAGAAAGAAATTAATTGGCAAACTAAATATATACAGAAAAATTAGCCGGGCATGGTGGCGCATGCCTGTAATCCCAGCTACTCGGGAGGCTGAGACAGAAGGATCGCTTCAGCCCAGGAGTTTGAGGTTGCTGTGAGCTAGGCTGACGCCACGGCACTTTAGCCCGGGCAACAGAGTGAGACTATGTCTCAAAAAAAAAAAAAAGAAAAGAAAAGAAGAAAATGAGTGGTCAATTACTCATGGTTACAAGCTTCACAGGACCATGCATGGGCTTCTAGACCCTAGGGATGCTCACTGAGTGACTGGATTGAATAAATTTAAACTTGCCAGGGTGAATTTCT
>CAUYMX010111225.1:0-16937 GCA_963573855.1 Lepilemur septentrionalis
GGGGTAGCCTGACAGCTTACTGTTTTCTTGACCCAGAGAAAAAGCACAATTTCTGGAACCATGAGGAGAGAGTTTAAAACTTCAAAAATGGTTACCCTATAAACTTTAACAAGCATGGTTAACAGGGAAAATAAGATAATACAAATAAAATTTACCAGTTATAACAATAAAGTGGATTAATTAACAACCTTTCCAGTAAAAGATAAAGCTTGTACAACTGAATTTTTGCATTTATTATTTTTAATTGACACACAATGGTACATATTTATGGAGCATAATATGGCATTTCAATCCATGTACACAATGTGTAATGATCAAATCAGGGTAACTCACATTTGAATTTTTAAATAATCTAGCTGTTAATGCAAGCAATCTACAAGAAACATTCCTAAAACATAAAAACACAAAAAGTCCACAAGGAAAAGGACGAAATATATATATAATCAAAATACTATCCACAAGACAGGAGAATGGATAAATATATTGTGATTTGGTAATAAAATGGAATATCACCCAGCAGTGAAAATGAGTACAGTACAGCTGCACTTACCGGCATGGACAAAGGCTACGAAAATGTTAAGTGAAAAAAAAAAAAAATCAATCACCAAAGAATGTATGTAATATGATTCCACTTAAATACATTTCAAAAACATTCACAACTAAATTAAATACTGTTTTTGGTAGATATACATGTGATAAATCATACAGAAAGAAGAAAAAAATGAACATAAAATTTAGGATAATGGTAACCTCTGGAGATGGGGAAGGAATCTGGAAAGAATACACAGGGGTTTTCAATGTTCTTACAATGGAAGTTTAATAATATTTTCAACTAAGTGATAATAAAATGCAATATATAAAACAATTTCTTTAACTTGATACACAGCAGATGAATATTTATGTTATTATTCTTTATATCTTGTGTATGTGAGTGTATACAATATTCCTTTAAATGTACTTACAATTTAATAATTATTTAATATTTACCAAAAGTCTGATAGTTTATTGTTTCCTTGACCCAGAGAAAAAGTACAACGAATGGAACTGTGAGAAGAGGATGCCGTGAACGTCACAAACACCAACTCAGAGCACTCTACAAGGTCAAGTCTCCACTGAGGCAGCTCAACAATGACACAGAACTGCCAGGGACCATTGTCATCAGGAGATCCACCCATGCTGGGATTGAGGCAGGACCAACGGATCCTTATTCACTTTCGTTTTTCCAGTGAATCTGGTAGATGTCTGCACACCTCCGACCATCTGAGAATTCTTTTCCAGGCAGAAATGCTGTCTCTAACCAGGAAAGTGATGGGGTCACTTTCTAGTTCAACATATTTTTTTGTAAGCACGTATCATGTGCCAGGGTGCGGGCTAACTGCTTGGGTCACCAAAGTGAAATGTGACAAATGCTCAGAGCCTAAGAGGGCTACAGAGAGCCAGTGGGCAAACGCAATGGACAGTGTCAAATGCAGTGAGCATATGAGCTCCGTGGGCGAGGGAGGCAGACGGGAAGTTCCCAAACTCAGAGCTGGCCACTAGGGAGGCTTGCCAGAGCCCATCAAAGTTGAGAAGACAAAGGGCTCTGTGACACTGTCCTCCCAGCTTCCCTGACTTACAGCCAGCAACAGTTCATGGATCTGTCACCCAAAGGTCACACTTTTCTTGGCTTCTATTATACATTCAGCCTCCAGCATCCACCAGGGTGGTGAGGCCCATTGTTTCACCCTCCGCTGTGGGACCTGGGGCCTTCCTTTGGGTTGTCCTAAAGCAGCCCTGCTGAGGGAGTGGCCTCCGGTTCCTGCTCTGCTCTGCCCCAGGCCCTTGGCAGCCGGTCTGGTCCTATGGGCCCACCGCACAGCAAGGAGAACGGAAGGAACTAGAACCCAGGACTCCCACCATCACACCCTGGACTCCACCCACGGAAGCACACTGGGTCAAGCTGGGGTGCCAGCAGAGGAGGCAGGCAGGCTGGGGAAGGAGGGCTGCTTATCAGCAGTGGGGCTACCAGTAGGGAGCTGGGCTCCAATCTGTCCAGCTGTGTGGTCTCAGGCAAGTCACATCACCTCCCTAGGCCTCAATATCCTACTTTGTGAATTTGGTGTAAACAGGACCTGCCTTTCAGGATGGTAGTGGGGTGAAGGAGTTGATTCAAGGGAAGCTTTCTGAGATGTACAAAGCTCTCTCTTTGTCCTCAAGTCTGGCCAGATTTTCTTAGTTCTCCTGTCCTCACTTAAACCAGGAAGTCCTCCCTCCCCACCCAGGGCCACACCTGCCACGCCCTGTACCCAGACCAGACCCAAGTTCACTTGGCTCCTCCCAAGCATAAAGGGAGCAGAGACGGGCGATCCGACCAGCCAGGGATTCCATTCCAGCTTCGGACCAGGACTATTACCATCCACTTGGGAGAGAGGGCAGCTCACCCATATTCCAAACCTCCTTCCGGACCCTTTCCTGGGACTTGCCCAGACAGCAATGGGCCCGTTCTCCTGTTGCCCACAGGCTGTTATGCACCCCGGCACCACCAGGTGGCTCCAAGGAACCAGCCACAGCCCGGATCTCCACTCCCGTGGCTCCAAAGTGCAAAAGCCTGAAGCAGGACAGACCTCACTGGATCATCCAGGCCAGCCTCCTCAACGTTTTGGAGGTCACAGACTCCTTTGAGAAACTGTTGAAAACTATTGATCTCTCCCCTGAAAAATGCCCCAGCACATACTCTCAACATTGTCACGCAGCTTCGGAGCACCCTTGGAACCCCAAACGCACCCAAGGATGCCCTGAAACTCAGCCAGGAAGCCTGCCCGACTTGGGCCACCCCTCTCACCGTCCGCACACTAAATGAGGCCCAGCACCTCCACCCCCGTGGTCGAACCACGCCTGTGTCTATGCCGGCAAATCGGTACACTGCTTTACCAGGGAGGCCGGGAAGAAAGCAAAGGTTATCCTGCTGGAAGGGAGGGACTGTGTGGTTGGGGCATTATGGTCTGACTGGTTGTCTAGGAGCCCCCAAGTCTGGAATGTCTAAGTCAGTAACAAATGCTCCTTTTCCGAAGAGGAATCGTGGCCCCACTACGACAGGGTACAGGGTGGGGCGTGTGGGAGAGGGAGGGAGGAGGGAGGCCGGGCTGAGGACACAGGAGGGAACACCCCCTGCTCTGTGTCCTGTGGGCCACTCGGGCAGTCTCAGGGAGCCCACGCACTTAGAACAGATCACAAGGCATTGATTCCCACACATACACCGCCACCCTAGGATGGCTAGATTATCCCAAACAAGACTGTAAACTGACTAAGAGAAGAAATAACATGAGCAAAAACTAAGTGCTGGAGAATTATGGAATGACAGAAATGAAGTAGGACCAGAGAAACAGAAGTCCCCGTCACCTACCTCCCCTCTGCCTGGCACCTTCTATGTCAGCCAGCCTGGTCCAGGTGTCAGTTCATGAGCCAGTGTGATCGTGTACTCTGAGTGCTACTGAATCAGGCTGTGGGGGTGGCAGGCGCTGATGACAAAGACCCCCAAAGACCCCATCCCTATCCTTCCAGAGCTCCCAGCCCTGCAGGCAAGGCAGACCCTAAGTAAAGCAATGCGGTGGGCAGTGCTGAGGAAAGGAGCCCTTCCTGTTAGGGTGGTCAGCAAAGGCATGGCAGACGGAGGAGGCTTGCGGAAATGGGTTTTCAAAGGACAGTAGGTGAGATCACCTGCACAGTGTCACGGAGGCCGCAGCCATGAGCAACAGCCCAGAGCGCAGACCGTTTCCACACCCCAGCACGCTGGGGTGTCTTCCCGCCACGGAGCCTTGGCTTCCTTGCTGTCCTCGTCTTCCATGCTGCCCCTCCCCCCAGCCACCAACACCCCTCACAAGCATGTTTTTGGGTCCCCTCCACCCCAGAGCACTAGAGATGTGAGCACTGCCCCAAGCACCTTCAGTCCGTAAATGTACCATGCGTGTTTTCCACGCGCCAGGCCCTGTTTGAGGCGTGACAGACATAGCAGGGAACAGGAAAACAATATCCCACCTTCACTTGCACTGGCAAAGAGCTTCTTAGAGTTAGATCTCTGTTCCCAACCCCCACCTGGGCTCTCCCCCGCCTTCACTGATTACCTGCCAAGGCAAAGGCCGATGGGGCTGTTAGCCCCTCTTGGTCTTTAACCCTGGACTTGGTTAAGGCTGATAAAGGTAGGAGCTTGGTCTTGTTTTAAACATTTATCATAAATGTTCAGATCTTCAAATACTAGAGCCACAAAGGCTCATATTTTCACTGCGAGTAACAAAACCTCAACTCAAACCAGGGTCAGCACGAGTGGAAATTGTTTGTAAGGCACTAAGAGCAGGCCTCAGAAGATGCTGGAATCAGGATCCACCTCCCTACACAGTCCACACTCTACGCTGCCCAGTTCCTTCTGCCCTCCTCCTTCTGCAGACTGCCTTCTCCAGGCCATGTGGGGAAGATGGGAACAAGACAGCCTTCTCTCTTGGTCCCTGTCTCAAGGTCTAGGAAAAGGACAGTTGGGTCCAACCTGGGTCAAGGTGCTGACCCTGGGTCCATAAAGTGTCAGCTGAGATCGAGATGAGACAACAGCTCCTAACACAACCTACGGATGGAGCTGAGAAGTAATTCTGAGCAGATAACAATCCGACTGGTGTCCAACATGGGCCCTTGGAGGGCTGGTCCAACCCTTCATTGTTCACAGGGAAATGGAGGTACAGTAGGGATGGTGCCTTGCCCAGGGAATTAATGCTTAAATTCAAGGAATTCAGGAGCACTTGGCAGTCATCCCTCAATCAGATTTCTGGTGAACTGAGTGGATGCCTGCCAAACTCACACTCATAAATAGCAAGCAATTCATGCGAAACACTTACTTGATAGTGACTTTCTTTTCCCCAGTCACAGCCTGGTGCTGCCTCAGCCTTGCACAGCCAGGGAATAAGGAGCTCTTGGTGAATCCACTCCCAGGATAAGTGAAGATTCCCATGAAATACCCAAGCAGTTGCTATTTTAACTCTTCCTGACGGAAACACTTTCCAAGTGAGTTGAGCACAGTTCTGTCTTCTTGAAGAAAGGATACCGAACAGAGTTAAGACTTCTCAGCGTTGCAGGGTCATTCATTTATTCTGCAATTGCTGAGTGATATACACTGTTCTAGGCACGGGGGAGACTACAGTGGCCGGATGTGGTCACTGTCTTATAACTTAGTGAGAAAATACTCAAAAATAACTGCATCCACAATTAACCAACTTGGGCCACAGGCATCAAGAAAAATTGACACTATGACACTTTGGGTATATATAAGGGGGATCTGAAGGCAAGGGGAGGAGGGAAGAAAGGTTTCTTTGAGGGAGCGATGTTTAACCTGAGACTAGAAGAGGGCAGGGGAAGGCAGGTGGAGAAGAAGGAAAGGAACAGCACCTGCATGCAGAGGGAATAGCCAGTGTGAAGGTAGGAGGTAGGTAAGAAGAGATGGGGCTGGGCGAAGCCCAATGGTCTGGACTGTTTCCAGAGGTCCCCTCAGGGCTCCAGGGATGAGGCACCAGGTAGAAACACTGCCACCTGCTCTTGGAAAACACAAACAGATCTGCCCTGGCAAACCCAAGAGAGACACCAGCTACTCATGGAGATTGAGTTTGTTAAGCAGGCTGAATATGTCACACAAGTAAGCAAGTTTTGGGACCCATTCTGTGTCACTGAAACGTGCTGCCAAGCGGTGACTGTTTTTTCTAAAATAAATCTCTGGAGTGGCTCTCATAACTCAAAAACTCTGGCCAGTGATCTACCTTTAGAAAGCCATCCTACTAAGAGAAGACGTGTGTGCTCTGCATCCATGTCCTCAGAGCACTGCAGGAACAGATGTGAGTTAAGGGCATGTACTTTAGTGTGGTTCATAATTTTAATCACATCCTTCAAAACGTTGTTTAGTTCAGATGCCATTTTTGGCTAGCCAGCATTTTTATATGGATGACACAGTGCGTAGACTCACATTCAGAATTGACCTCCTTGACCCGAGTAGTGCAACCAGAAAGCCGTCCAGTCATGCAGCCATTCTGTGCATATACCAACACAAAATGACCAATTCAGTTTTCCTGATACATAATCATTCAAAGACGTCAATAGTTCTGCAGCCGTGGTGTTGGTTGGCAACAAAAGTGCACATAACATATCCTCATGCACATCCTCCTGAAAAATATATTGCACAAAAACAAGCATTGTTTCCTTGTTGTCAATATCAGTAGACTCGTCAACCTGGATCGCGTACTACAGTGACTCATTAATCCTCTCTAATAACTGTGCCTCAGTATCCTCTGCTATTTCATCAATTCGTCTAGTTATGGTGCTGGCCGAAAGAGGAACATGTGCCACCTTTTGAATTGCAGCCTCTCCTAAAAGTTCACAACAAAAGTCCTTAGCAGCAGGCAGGATCGACTCTTCACCAGTGATGAAGGACTTCTTAGCTTTGGCAATGAGGTTAGCCACTAAGAATGATGCTCTCAGAGCAGACACATTTGATAAAGTGGTGGCCTTCAATAATTGCTTCTGTTCTTTGTGTTCATGTTTTTTTCTTTTGAAAAACTCCAAAGGTCTGTCTTTTAATGGAGGTTGCTTGGTCTCCATGTGGCGAAGCAGTTTTGAAGGTTTCATGGCTTTGTTGGCTAGCCGGTCGCCACATACTATGCAAAGCGGGCTTAGAGAATATGAATCACCTGTTGCAATGAACCCACAATTTAACTAGAACTCTTGGTATTTTCTTTTAAATGCAGCTTTCATTTTGTTGGCAGTCTTAGAGTCTTCTGCTGTCTCATCATTGGGTCTTTCCCCTTTTAAAAAGAAGCTCTCCAGCAACGTTTGTTTTTTACTCATTTTTGCTAGGGTTAGTTTGTGGGCTACCAAAACCATGACTGAGACACGTGCGCAGTGCAGGAAAGAGGTGTGGATGGAAGTGGTAAATAAAATAATGGCGGGCCATGCACAGACTAAAATAAATGTCAGATTCTGACTTAAAGCCTGCCACCAGATGCGGCTGTGCAATTGAAGTACATCAACTCACTTGCCACTATGAAGCCTGCCACCAGATGCAGCTTAATTGTCACTTGTCAATCACTGATGGGGTTTTGATAAGTCTGCAACTAATTGATTCATTATGGTCTCTGTGCAGTCAAACCACTCTGCTAATGATAATCTGTATTTGCAGCTGCTCCCCAGCACTAGTATCACCACCTCAGCTCCACCTCAGATCATCAGGCATTAGATTCTCATAATGAGTGAGCAACCTAGATCCCTCTCATGCACAGTTTACAGGCAGGTTCAGGCTCCTATGAGAATCTAATGCTGCAGCTGATCTGACAGGAGGTGGAGCTTATGGGGTGACGTGAGTGATGGGGAGTGGCTGTAAATACAGAGGAAGCTTCTCTCACTCCCTGCTGTGCAGCCGGGTTCCTAACAAGCCACTGACCAACACTCGTCCATGGCCTGGGGGTTGATGACCGCAGAGATATATGATATATATGATAAGAGACTTGTATCTCCAATGTATAAAGAATTCTTACAACTCAAAAATAAAAAGACAAATAACTCAATTTAAAAATGGGTGAAGAATCTGAAATAGATATTTCTTTTTTAAAGCCTACAGCACCTGTTATGTCCGGGCGGTCTCCCATGAATAGACATTTCTTCAAAGATTTATTAATATAAATGGCCAGTAAGCACAGAAAAAGATGCCCAACATCATTAGCCTTTAGGGAAATGGAAATCAAAACCACAGTGAGATACCACTTCACACCCACTGAGATGACTATTATAAAAAAGGGAATGTGGTAAGGCTGCAGAGAAGTTGGAACCTTCATATATGTTGATGAGAATGCAAAATGGTGCAGCCACTTTGGAAAACAATTTGTCAGTTCATCAAAATGTTAAACATAGAGTTGCCATAGGACCCTGCAATTCCACTCCTAAGTATATCCAAGAGAAATGAAAATATATGCCCACATAAAAGCCTGTAGATAAATGTTCATATCAACATTATTCATAAGAGCCAAAAATAGAAACGACCCAAATGTCTATCAGCTGATAAATGGATAAACAAAATGTAGTATATCTATACAATGGAATATTGTATAGCCCTTTGGGGTCTTTCTTCTAATGAGTACGATCTAGTGGGAGTGACACTATGTGATTGCTGATGCTGGGTTAGAGAAGGTGATAAAGCTTCTACCTGACTCTCTCCCCACCCCCCAACTCCTTCCCCCCTCTTGCCCTCGGGACCCAGCCTCCTTGTTATGAGGAAGCCCAGGCCTTCCTCATGGAAAGGCCGTGCCTGTGTGTCCCAGCCAACGTCCCAGCTCAGGTCTCATCCCTCGGCAGACACCATCTGCCAGATACGTGAGGGAGGCAGCACAAGAGCCTTCATGTGGTTTCAGTACCCAGGGCAGTCTCCACACCAACCCAGCTGACGGCAAGTGGGACAGAGATGAGGCACCCTGCCAGGCCCCTCCCAAGCCACAGATTCCCGAGGGGTTAGTTATGTATTGCTGTATAACAGATGACCCCGTAACTTAGTGCCTTGGGACGACATTTATATTCTCACAGCCTCTTTCCTAAGCTAGTATTTCAGGACTGTGGGGACAGGCTTAGCTGGGTCCTCTGTGTCAGGGTCTTTTGTGGGTGGTAACCAAGGTGTGGGCCTCAGTTTCTACCGTCCCGAGGTGCGGGGGGAAGGCTGTGCTTCTGAGCTCGCTCCCTTGGTCACTGGCAGGATGCACTTTCGTGGGGCCTGTTAAGTTACTGCTTTCAGCTCCTGGCCCTCATGGGAGCCATGATGAAGGCAAGAAGGCAGTAGAGTGAAAATGGTAGCAAGACCAAAGTCTCAGCCTTGTATGACCTCATCACGGAAGCGCCATCCCATCACGGCTGCCGTATTCTGCTCATTGGAAGCAAGTCACAAAGTCCAGCCCATGCTCAAGGGAAAGGGACTGCACGAGGGCTGGAATGCCAGGAGCCTCATCAGAAGCTGCCTCCACACTGAGGAAAATGAATTTTTGGCTGAATTTAACCGGCTGAATTTTGGGATGGTTCCTTATGTGGTATTAGCTAACTGCGAGACACCAAAACACATACAGATGGAAGAGTTAGGAAGGAAAACTATATTTGTTGAATATTTACTATGTACTATGTGCCAGGACCATTTTACAGATGTCAAAACTGAGGCTTAGAGGGGGTTAGTGACTTACCACAGCCCTCAGTGGCAGAATAAGGATAAAAACCAATTCTATCAGATTCCGTAGCCCATGACTTTCTCACGGTTCCACTCCAATTCTTGTCCTTTGAAGAGAAACAAAATGACAAACTGTTTGGGTATCTAATGGTGTTTTACCAATTACTTTTTTTAAATCCCTAAATGTAACCAGTAGAGACTATTTCTAGGTGCACTGCCCACCCACAGCCCTTCACCTCCTAATCATAAAGGACTTTCCTCTTAATGCAAATTCTGTCATTTATGAAGCCGGCAGGACCAGTTCACCACGCTTAGCTAGATTTTCTTCCCTAAAAACAGGCTTTCTGGAATACTCTCGTTTGCCACAGTAAGGACAGCTTCCAGGAAGTTGGTTTCAAATGGTAATAAAAGAGCATGAGGCAGACATTTGCTTGAGTAGGGAATGTAAGGGAACATAAGGCATCTAGGATTTGGCTTTGGGTTATCTGCTGCTCCTGGAAAAACCTTCCTCATCTCCCCAGCAGGCAGACAGAGTGGCCCTGAAGAGGCCGTCTGCCTGCCCTTTCTGTCCTCGCTGAGTGCTCCGGCTCGAGCTCACTTTAGATGCTTAGAGCCGCATAGATGCAAAGCAGCACCGAATCAGCACCAGAGAAGACACTGGATCATCAAATCCACCTTGACAAATGCCTTAGTTTCCCTTGATAGCCTAGGACCCCAGACTTCCCCAGAAAGGAAGAAGTTACAAATAAGCAAAGGGGAGAGGCTGAATGAACCCTGTTGTGCTGCATTAGTGTTAGAGATATCAGTGCAAACTCATTTACTATTATCACAATAGAGATATAGACAGATGATAGATACATAGATGGGTTCATATTCTTATCTCTATCTGCTGAGAGGACTTAGAAGCAGTGACACCCCAGTAACAATGTGCATACCTAATGACCAGATCTTGGTTTCTAAACACCATTCCCCAATAAAAGGAAACAAGGATCCTTGGAGAAATGGTTGATTCCAGGGCTGGGACAGGGAAAATAAAAGATGAACTTAGAATGTCCTGTGGTACCAGAAAGTAAGGAAGTGCTCAGGTAAAAAAAAAGGTATGGGGGCCTGTCAAAGGACATGAGCCACTCTGAAAGTGCTCCCAATACAATAGTATTGAATTATATCCCCCAAAATAAAATATTTATTACTCCATACCAATATAAACAAATGATTGAATAAAGAAGGAAATGGGGGAGATGGAACAACTCTTCCTTCATAAGAATTCCAGCTAATAAATGTAGAACAAATGAGGAACTAGAAGATCACCATTAGAAATACAGTAACAACTGTTGTGGGCAGAATCCACCAATGAATGCTAAAATTAGTGGGTGAAAGTTTAAGAAAAAACAGGGTGTAGCTTCAAAATTTCTTTGTAATTTCTTTGCAAAAAATATTTATTAATTACTGTGATGGGATATGTTCACAAATTCTTTGATACTCCTCCCTTGGTGGTGGACCTTAGTTTCCCTCTCCTTGACTGTAGGTTGGACATAGTGATTCTCTTCTAACAGAGTATAAATACAGCAAAATACTAACTTTATAGTGGAGAAAGTTGGCAGACACCACCAAGTGATCAAGGTTAGCATCACTAGTAATAAGACATGTCAACACCATACACCCTCTGATACCATACATTAAGAAAGATACATCACCTCGGTGGTCTCTCTCCCAAAATTCTATACCCTCAGTCTAATCAAGAGAAAGCATCAGACGAATCCAAATTGAGAGACATTCTACAAAATATCAGATAAGGATTCCTAGAAAGTGTCAAGGTCACAAAAGACAAGGAAAGACTGAGGAACTGTCACAGTTTGGAAGTGATTAAGGTGAGCATAAAGATTAACACGATATTGGCTGGGTGCCGTGGCTCATGCCTGTAATCCTAGCACTCTGGGAGGCTGAGGAGGGAGGATAGCCTGAGCTCAGGAGTTTGAGACCAGCCTGAGAAAGAGCAAGACCCCATATCTACTAAAAAAAATAGAAAAAAAAATTACCCAGAAGTGGTGGCAGGCACCTGTATTCCCAGCTACTCAGGATGCTGAGGCAGGAGGATCACTTGAGCCCAGGAGTTTGAGGTTGCTGTGAGTTATGATGATGCCACTGCACTCTCGCCGGGGCGACCGAGCAAGACTCTGTCTCACAAAAAAAAAAAAGAAAGAAAAGAAAAGAAAAAAGACTGATGCAACATGGTATCCTGGATTGGATCCTGGAACAAAAAAAGGACATAAGTAGAAAAACTGGGAAAATCTAAATGAAGTCTGCAGTTTTAGTAATAACATTGTACCAGTGTTAATCTCTTAGTTTTGATCATTGTGCCATGGTAATGTAAGATATTAGCATGAGGATAGGCTGAAGAGGATACAGAAACTCTTTGAACTATTTCAGTAACTTTTCTACAAATCTAAACTATTTCAAAATAAAAGCTTAACAAATGTTGCCCCAGTTTGTAGTCCCAGCAAGAGTAGATAAGAATGCCCAGTGCCTCACATCCTCCTCAACAGTGAGAATTCCCAGATTTTCAATCTTTACCAATTTGACGGGTAAAATGGGATCTGGCTATTTTGATTCCTGATTCATTCATTGAGAGAGAACCTGAGTATCTCTTCATGCACTTTATCCATTTGCATTTCTCTTTCTGTGAGCTGCCTAGTCAGTATGATACTCTTAATTTCTACAGCATCCCTACATAAGTATTATTATTCCCATTTTACAGGTTAGAAAACTGAAACTCAGTATGATTAAGAAACTAGCCTCAAACCTCCCTGCTAATAAGTAATGAAGTGACCTTGAACCCAGATCTGTCCAACTCCAAAGCCCACACCCTGTCCAGGCTAAGATGGGATTTTGTCCTATAGCTATTCCTCTGCTTTCACTGCTTCCTGAGATAAAGAGTAATCAAACGACAGAAGCTGCCTACTCTGGTCTGGTTCTTTTGATTTAAGATGAGAAAATAGGCTGAAGAGAGTGATTAGAGTTACCCAAAGTCACACAAGGGCAGGAAGAGGACTAGAACCTAAGTCTATTGGCTCCTGGCCCAAAGCTCTTTCCACCAAACCACGTGGCCTTCCATGGTGCAGGCCAGGGTGGTCACGTGTCCACCTTCACATGCCCGGTGGTAGAAATTCTTAGACGTGACGTTCCCTACTCCCTATGTCCTAATCAGACATCCAGTAGGATTGAAGCAAATCAACAAAGTTGCTTTTATTTTGTTACACTGCAAGACAAGTTATCTGTTTTAGCTCAAGTATTGAATACAAAGTTTTAACAAAGGTTTTCATTAAACACTGAAGGCATGCAAATATAGATGTAACAGCTTCTGTCCCTCCCCTTGGGATTATAATTCAAGGTCACCTGATATGGACAGTTTCCATCTCCAGTTTGCTGGCACTTGCCAAGACTATCGTTGGCGATTTTTGTCTGTATCTCTGTGTTGAGAATGGCTTTTGCCAATGTCTTTGTGTTGAATGTGGTGGATCTTCCTTTAAGATGTGAAACTCCTTGATCATCAGGACAGCTATTCTACTCCAAAGGGCTTCGATTAAAGCTCTCAACATTGACACATTGGTATGTTCAAGCCAGACATACGAAGAATAATAACAGCTGACATTTATTGCTATACTTAACGTATGCCATCCTGTTCAGTACGCTATTTGTCATTTAATCCTCCCAATAAAATCAACTCCATTTTACAGGTGAGACACTGAGCACAGAGAGGTATAGTAATTTGCCAAGGTCACACAGCTAGTATTATTAATAATAATTGGAGAGCAAGGAAGTGTGGCTTCAGAGCCCATACTCATTTTAACTACTATGCTTAGCCTGTAGGAGTCTTTACTGAATCATTGTTTTGAGCAATTAGGAAGCCCATTACAAGAGTACTTTGAATCATAAAAAAAGACAAAAACCATAAAAGATCAGAGGAAGAAATATTTAGATATTTCTTTCTGAAACAGCACAATCTATAGCCTTGTTTTCCAACCTTTAGTCATGCTCCAGCCACCTCCTTGATTCTTGCCATGGCTGACATAACCTGTACTCTTAGTCACTTAATATCTTTTAAATCAACTTAATTGTTTTTGTTTAAGTAAATTATTTCAAAAGGAAAGTGACCTCATGTTGCTATTGTAAATGGAAAAGCAGTATCATTTACTTTAAGTAAATGGTAACCTAAAAATAAATACCATAGAAACAAAACAATGTCAATAAATTATAGTTAGATGCTGTTGCCTGCCAAAGTTTCTGAGCCTGAAGAAGCTTTGCTCTTTCTTTGCTGAAACAAGGGAGATTTAGCAAGTGATAGAGAGGTGTTTGGGACCAAGCAGCACCAAAAGGTAATCTGAAGAATTGCAAGAAAACTGAAAAAAGGAATAAAAGCTTCTCTGTAATTTAGAATTAGAGGGCAGAAATCCCAAAGGAACAGTGGCCTAAACAAAATAGAAACTTATTTCTATCTCACAGAAAGGTCCAGAGTTGTGTGGACTAGGGCTGGTATAATACTCCATACTGTTGTAAAAAGGCACCTTCTATCTTGGGGTTCCATCAGGTGTGGCTAACAAGGTTATTTCAAGGTTAAGTCCCAAGATTGCTGCTCCAGCACCAGGCGTCACATCTGCTTTTCAGAGAGCAGCAAAAAGAAAAGAAGACAAAGGAGCATCCCTTCTCTTTATGAACATTTCCTCCCTTTTGCTTACATCCCCGTAGGACAGAATGTAGTCACATAGCCAGGGAGACCAGGAAATGTAGCCTTTATGTTGGGCAGCCAAGTGTTTAGCTGAGAGAGAGAGAGAGAAAGAGAGAAAGAGAGAAAGAAAGAAAGAAAGAAAGAAAGAGAGAGAGAGAAAGAGAGAGAGAAAGAGAGAGAGAAAGAAAGAAAAGAGAGAGAGAGAAAGAGAGAGAGAAAGAAAGAAAAGAGAGAGAAAGAGAGAAAGAAAGGAAGGAAGGAAGGAAGGAACAAAGAAAGAAAGAGAAAAAAGAAACAGAGAAAGAAAGAAGAGAATTCTATTACTAGAGAAGAAGGGAGAAGTCTTTAGACAACAGCAATCCCTATGATTTCACGATTCTCCATGCTGCACCTCTGCGCCTCCATGAATCTCCTTAGGGGGACCACGTAAGTCAATTCAATCCTAGACCTTCAACGGGCCCCCCTGCCTGCCTCTGGAGTCAGCCTTGATCCCACATCTCCTCTGCATACTGTTCCTTCCAAGCTGAGAAAGCACATCTCTTACTCACCCATGTTGCATTTTGTTGTTGGGCCCCTTAAGGGCCATCCTGCCCTGTGAGTCCATCTCTTACAGGCCCCTTGAGCCAGGCTGGCACTGCTATGGAGGGAGAGCACTGTGTGAGGAGTCAGGCACACCCGGGCTGGCTTTCCAGCTCTGCCCCTCACCATCTGTGCTGGCTATCATCAATCCAGTCTCTGAGCCTCTTCCTCATTGACCCTAACACTATAATTCCTGAAGCACCGGTCCTGGGCACAGGCTAGAAGGATCCATGGCCCCAAATCCAGTTCTGGCTGCTCTAACTCTGTTTTGACACTGAAGGACTTTCACATCTTAAAGGGAAGGTCCACCATATTCAACACAAAGACATCGGCAGAAGCCATTCTCAACATGGAGGTAGAAACAAAAATTGCCAAGGACGGTCTTAGCAACTGCCAGCGAATTGGAGATGGAAACCCTCTCATATCAGGGGATTGAATTCTGTTTGTTTGTTTGGCACTACTGACAGCTGAAAGGGGACTGCATTCTAATCTGAAGAGGGAGGATGTGACATGACCAGGGGAGGAAGGGAAGTTATGGGGCACAGCTGTTGACAACCTTGAGAAAGGTCACAGATGCTGGGGTTGCCATCCACCTGGACCATCGAGACTGAGGGTGCCACCCCAATGTATGGTTGGGATCATAGTCTCCTAGGGCAGGAGGTAATCTGGGGCCCTGGCCCAATGGTTCTACCTTTTCCAAACCAAAGACACCGCTTAATAAGTACTGTCCCAATAGACTTCTGTTTTAAGTGTTGCTTGCCAATTAAATAGTACAAATGAAGAATTAATTCATGTTTCCCATATTTTTCGCCTAAAGATACATATCTGTTGGGTCTAGTGAACAGAACAGGAGCTGTGCTGACAGATATTTGACATTAGGTGTCCTGTTCAGGCTCATGCTGGAGAAAAATCCAGCACGTAGATGGGATTTTTAAAACATCAAAAATAGCTGGTGAGCCAGCCCCACTCTTGGCATCTTTTATCATCTTTGCTGGTCTCCACCTCCTCCCAGGTTGGAAAGAGCTTATCTTCCCTGCAATCTCCTCGCTTTACTAGTAAGAAAACTGGGGCCCAGAAGGGGCAGTGGCTTGGCCAAGGCCCACGCAGCAGTGATGGATGAAGCGATGGAGCTGCGTCACAGGTCTCCTGGCGGGTGGCCTGTCCTGCCCACCTCCGCACGCTCCCCGCCGCTCAGCTCAGCACCAGCCCACAGCTCTGACACAGTGTGGGAGCCGGCTTGGCACCGGCGCAGGGAGGAGAGGGATGGCTCCCAAAGAAAGGCGTTTAGAATGGTCCACACCCAAGCATATAAGGCAAAAAGGACGCCAGGATCAGAAGGCCAAGGCCATGCCAAAATGCCACAGGTACCATAAATTAAGCAGGCAGACATGCCCGACTTGTTATAATTACCCAGCACGCTGACAGCCTGTCGGAAGGCTGCAGTCTTTATGACGGGCCCATCACAGGAGTCTGGCTTGTTATGTGATCGCCAGGTGATAAGTGAAAGTACTCTTTTCCCCAAACACCATCTAGATCAAGCTCAGGAACAGACCACCCAGAAAGTGGTTCTGATATATCACACTTAATAGAGGCATAAACTGCAGTATGTTTTTATTCCCAGGCCCTAATGATCACCGGCTCCCTCATATAAAGTTTCCAAACCATCCTGTGACACTGTCGGCCAAGTCAGGTGTTGGCTCATGGTCTTAGTGGCTGTGTGATCTTGAACATGCCAGGACTCTTGGGAGTCCTCGGGTCCTCAGGTCCTCCATCGTACAGTGGTCGTTCAGTGACCGTATTGCCTAGGGCTGCGGTAACAAGATACCACAGACTGGGGAGGCTTAAACTACAGAAATGTATTTTCCCACTGTTCTGGAGGCTGGCAGTCTAAGATCAGGGTGCCGGCAGGATTGGAGCCTTCTAGGGCTGCGAGGGAGAATCTGTTCCGTGACTCTCCCCTGGCTGCTGGAGGTTTGCTGCTAATCCTTGGCATTCCCTGGCTCGTAGAAGCGTCACCCCGATCTCTGCCTTCATCTTGTGTGTGTGTGTGTGTGTGTGTGTGTGTGTGTGCGTGTGTGTCTCCAGATTATTTCTTTTTTATGAGGACACCAGTCTCATTGGCCTAGAACCCACCTTAGTGACCTCATTTTAACCTAACTCCATCTGCCAATGACCCCATTTCCAAATAAGGTCACATTCTGCAGTACTGAGGGTTAGGACTTCAACATATGAATTTTGGGAGGACACGATCCCCATTCAGCATGGCCTGCAGGGTCACAGAGAGCAGATGGAATGGAAAAAGTTGTGTGGCATCTCCAGGACCTGGGGGACCCTGGAACAGGGTTGTAACACCTCCAAGAGGCAGGAGTGTGGAGGTGCGAGGGGCTCATGGCCATGAGGGAGTCCAGCAGAAAGCTCGCGTGGCCGCGTCAT
>CAUYMX010111227.1:0-27393 GCA_963573855.1 Lepilemur septentrionalis
GAAATTAATTGGATAACTAAAAATATATACAAAAAATTAGCCCAGCATGGTGGCACATGCCTGTAGTCCTGGCTACTCAGGAGGCTGA
This sequence comes from Lepilemur septentrionalis, assembly GCA_963573855.1. NCBI lineage: Eukaryota > Metazoa > Chordata > Mammalia > Primates > Lepilemuridae > Lepilemur > Lepilemur septentrionalis. The sequence continues at coordinate 89 of CAUYMX010111227.1, forward strand.
GGCAGGAGGATCGCTTGAGCCCAGGAGTTTGAGGTTGCTGTGAGCTAGGCTGACGCCACGGCATCTAGCCCAGGCAACAGAGTGAGACTCTGCCTCAAAAAAAAAAAAAAAAAGAAAAGAAATTCTTACAAGAGATATTTCCACTTGGTAAATCCTTCCTGACTATTGTCTAGGACTTTGGTATCGAGATTAAACACAATGAGCTAAGGAACCCTCCCGACTGAATTCTGCCTTGATTTCATTTTGGTAACTATATGTTAGCTTATATTACATCATTTTAAATCCTCATGTTCTCAACCAAACTTCTAGAGTAAATTATCTATTTAAAGCCAGTACTTGGAACTATTTTGATTGAGCTGGCTACTTCCAACATTTATTGATACATTGCTTTCTAACCCATATTCCGCATTACCCATCTCACTCACTAACAGGGTTAATATGAACACAACCCAATGGTCTTGTTAAGCTGTTTCACCTTCCAGCTGAACAATGCTCCCCTTTAAGAAGCATCAGAGAACCAAAATTACTACATGAGACCTGACTCAACTTGTTCCTCTATTGTAGCATAAGATTAAAGCATTTTTTTCATGTACTTTCCCCTCACCCCCAGCCCTTCTTAATCCTCTATCCGGCTGATTCATAACAGCTGTTAAATAACTAGACATTTAGGTAAAGGCAAACTGAACCTATAAATCAATGTGTGTGATATAATAACCAACTCTTTCTGGCACAGCTTGCTCATACTGTGTTGGTTTGCTTTTTTTATGCTGACTTCAGCTGCAGCATCTGTATGAAGGGGTTTAGCGCAATTGTAAACACTAATCTCCAGGCTGGCAATGTCGTTATAGAAATAGATGTAAGTAAATGAGATTCCCAGTACATTCCTAAAGATGAGGTGGGAGATTTTGAAGACATATGTATCCTCCAAGTTCTTACAATCTTCCTGAGTGTGAATATTTGTTAGGACTGTCTTGGTTATAAACTACAGAAACCAACATCAGCTAAATTCAGCAGATGTCTGGTGGAACCCATTTTCAGGGATGCAGTGGGGCCTCCAGAGGGGACTGACATCAGAGCCTAGAAAGCCATTAAGATTTTCTCTCCATTTCATCTTTCTTCCTCTTAGTCCATCTATTTATTCTTTATGTTCTGTGTTGACCAGCTTCCTTAGTGTGGCAGATATTGGCTGTTTGTCTGGCAAATCCATTTTATTTTTCTTCTAGGACATATCTAGACCAATGTCCCATTAGGTGTAACCATATAGCTCAATTCTGGCTTTCACTTCAAAGTCTGGCCTGTTAGATCTTATGCAATTTTCTCTCTCTCTCTCTCTCTTCCTCTCTTCCTCTCTCTCTCTCTCTCTCTCTCTCTCTCTCTCTCTCTCTCTCTCTCTCTCTTTCTCCTCATCTGCTGGCAGAATGATGAAGACTAAGACCTTGGAGGAGGCTGGGAGTCACAGGATAAAAGGAACTTGGTCCTGGAATAACTGCATGCCCCTCCCCCTTCCACCATGGACTTGATGTGACTGAGAAGTCAAGTTCTATCCTAAGTTCAATTCTACTCTGTTAAGCTATTATGATTTGAGGATTTATCTTTTAGCAGCTGGTATCACTCTAAATCTCCTTTCCTAACATGGAAAATTCCTAATCTGTCGCTTCAGAGCTTATATTTCACAAATACAGCCCCCCAAATAAGGAAAAAAATCTTCTATTAATTGGTCTCAATTCCAAATGTTCAGGAATCAGACTCAGATTGAACTAGTGGGTCGACTCCTACCCTTAATTCCATCAACATTGATGAGAGGTGGAATTGTCATGCTCAAAATGGCCACTAGAGGGTTTGCCATGTGAACACGACAAGAGAATAAAATCAAGACAGATTTGAATTCTCATTTCAGCTTTGCTGCTAACTCCTTGAGTAGTCTTAACACACTTAAACATTTTGGGCATCAGTCCCCTTATATCAAAATGAAAGATTTAGATGTGGTCATCTCCAAAAATCTTTTGCAATTTTAATATTATATAACCTTATAATTACTATTGTATAAAGCTTCATGCTATGCCCAGAAAACAACACTTGTGCAGAGAAATGAGAGTTTTCCTGAAATTTTTTTTTTTTTTTTTTTTTTTTTTTGCAGTTTAGCATGTCACTGCTCAACACATCACGGGACTTTTTGTGATTCTCAGATACATTGCTCAGTGTTCTAACATCGTAGGAACGAATAAGAATACCATTCTAAAAATGAATCTTATGTTCTCTGTGAAGCACACTAATGGCTTCCTCTGCTGAACTTTCTTAAGAGTTTCATAATTTCTGGGATTACTATAATCCTAGATTATACCATGTATAATCATATACTCTGTTGATTAAGAGCACAGATGCCAAAGTCAGTAGATATCAATTCTACCATTTCCTAACTGTGGGACAATATTTACCATAGAGGGTCATTGTAAGGATTTTTTAAACATCACATCTATATGGCTGTAGTACCTAAGTGCTTAATAAATGTTTGCTCAAAAGATAATCCAAGCTCCTATTGTAGTTGTTTGAGTAAATGTCTACATCAATATACTTTAAGCCCCTAAAAGCCAGGTACCCTGTTTTATTGAACTTCTTGTCGTTTAGACCCTAGCCCAGGGTCTAACACAAAATATCTGCTTAATAAATAATTTTAAATGAGTAAATGAATAACTAAATGGTACAAAATGAAACATTTAGTTTACCTTACAAAAATACAAATAATCTATATTTTTTTCTCATTTTAGGGTCCTTCAATTAATTACCACTCATTAAAGATATCTCTTCTTAGATCAGAGGAGCATTCCTTTATGAATAGCCTTAAGGTATAACCAGACCATTCTACTCCAAGGTTCCTAGCATGTGGCTATAGATTAGCATTACTTGAGGAGATGGGGAGCTCTCCAAATATACCGATGCCTGGGTCCCACTCAGACCTATTAAAATCTTGGGGGTGGAGGGTAGGGCCTATGCATTAGAATATTTTTAATGCTCCCCAGGAAAGCGGTCAGGGTTGAGGATCTCTATTCTGGACCATCTGTTCATGTTGCAGTGATATATTAAGTATATATTTCTTTCATTTTGGTAACTTATATTTTTCACCCTTCCACTTGTTCAACACAGCCCATTAGGCACTCTATTTGTCAAGGTTCTTTAGAGAAACAGAACCAACAGGATGTGCGGGTATATATAGAGAAAGGGGTAGGTGGGGCAGGGCGGGGAGAGATTTATTTTAAGGAATTGGCTCAAGCAGTTGAGGAGGCTTGGCAAGTCCAAAATCTCAGGGTAGGCAGGCTGGAGACCCAGGGAAGAGTTGCAGTGTGAGTCCAAAGGCGGGCTGCTGGCAGAATTCCTTCTTCTCCTGGGAAAGTTGGTCTTTCTCTATTAAGGCCTTCACTGAATTGAAGGAGGCTCAGACACATTATAGAGGGTAATTTACTTAAAGTCTACTAATATAAGTGTTAATCTCACCTTAAAAAAATACCATCGTAGAAAAATATAGAATAATGCTTGATGAACTATCTGGGTCCTGTGGCCTAGCCAAGTTAACACATAAAATTAACCATCACAGGCACCTAGGACCTCAATTTTGGCCATTTCCTCTACTTAGATAAAGTGTTTTCCAGTAGCTCCACATATGCTCCAACAAGGCTTGCATTGCAATAATCTCTTTTCCTTGGTGGGGATTATGACTGTTCTCTGAGAAGGAGCAGGAGAGGCAAACCTGAAGTGGGAGGGTTAAAAGTCTGGCTCAAAAGCGCAGCTCTCACAATAGCCTGGGGAGGATTCTGCTGTCTTTGTCTGCCAGAGTTCTCTTGTTTCACATTCATCTCTCTGTGAATGTCTCAGAAAACTGAGCTACTATGTCAAATGAATGTACACATTCATCTGTTCTTATGGGAATTACATCCAGGAAATCTAGATTAATCCCAGATCAAAACTGCCAATGTAACTGAGAAAATTACTTCTGAATGTAGACACAGTAACTGTCAACGTGCAATTGCACTTTTCAAAAATTATGATTCCAAAATTTGAATCTAATCAGAGTTCTTAAGAAAAGGTTTATAGGATTTTTTTTTTTTTTGGCTTGGATGAATGAAAATCTACTTTAGAATCAAAATACCTGTGCAATCTTACCTATGATTCTAAAATTGAAATTATTTGGGGAAAGTATTATTGTTAAGCAATGGCTTTTAGTTGATCTAGATTAGTCAGAATGTCAGAGGATCCACATCCCCAGAATTATGGGAAATGTGCTCAATTCACTTGACCCCAGGCATTTTAAAATAGGCTTTGTATAAAAAGTCTTTAAAAAAAATTTTGTGGCCAACATTATTTTCACACCAAAAACTCAAACTGAAATGCAGTCTTCAGAATGAATTGCGGTTTTAAAATAGTCAGTAATTTTTGGTTAATTCCCTCATGCATTTGTTAGACAATTTTTACACTCTTCATATAGAGGGTCTCTATAACCCTGTCTGATTAAATTGGACAATTTATAAATTGGTTAGTCTATGAAATTTTTAGCGAATCTCTGAATAACTTCTGATTTGTATATTCATATTTTAAACGATGCATCATATTTATAACTAAGGTAAATTACCAATAGCATATGATTAATAATCCCACTTGTTGAAAGAGTAATTACTGACTTCACAATTAATAACACAATCCCAATGTAGGAACTAACTGCTGCTAATGCTAAAGTGGCATGTAATGTCTGCTCCAAACAAAAGGGATCATCACTCTTTCTGCTGATTGACTAAACACATACTTTAAAAATGGTCATAGCGGGGCTGGGCGGGGTGGCTCACGCCTGTAATCCTAGCACTCTGGGAGGCCGAGGCGGGCGGATCGCTCAAGGTCAGGAGTTCAAGACCAGCCTGAGCAAGAGCGAGACCCTGTCTCTACTATAAACAGAAAGAAATAATTGGACAACTAAAAATATATAGAAAAAAAAATTAGCCGGGCATGGTGGCGCATGCCTGTAGTCCCAGCTACTCGGGAGGCTGAGGCAGACGGATCGCTTGAGCCCAGGAGTTTGAGGTTGCTGTGAGCTAGGCTGATGCCATGGCACTCTAGCCCTGGCAACAGAGTGAGACTCTGTCTCAAAAAAAAAAAAATGGTCACAGCGCTTTTTAACAAAATAAAAATTTTGTAGGATATATCTTTAGTTCAAAGTGAATTAAAATTAGGCATGATTTGAAAGTTGTCATTAGAAATTTTGGGGGGGCATGGGGAGCAAGTTGATGTATTAGGAAACTATTGACTCCCCTTAGGAGTACTGGAAGCTAGTGGGTTACGTCAGGTTTTCCCATATTGCCTTAGAGTCGTAGTAGATGGAGTATAGCATAAGTTCCCAAACAACGTGTCAAGACCACCTGCAAAGTGTATGGCAAACAATTTGTTATTTTGAGAAGAGAAAAAAAAATTATAAGATTTGTAAAGTTGTTCTCTCTACCCCCAACTTATAAAGAGAAAGACTTCTTGCTCCCTGAATCAGCTCTTATAACCCCTGTCCCTTTATTGTACAGAATTCAGGTAAAGGGGAAGACTTAAAAATTAATAGAAACGAGAAGCAAAGTTGATAAACACACTAAAGGGCTGAGCCAGAGCAGAGGGGAGAGGGATAAAAATTTAATCAGACTTTGTGAAAATTGCTGAGGGCAATAGGAAAGTAGAGATAAGTTGGGGGCATCTGGGGGATATTTTGGAAAAACTGAAAGAGAGATGAGAAAAGAGTATTTATTTTAAAGATATTTCCTGTGCATCATGCATATAGGTTCTTTTGGCATTTTCAAGAGAAGTGAAGAATTGAATTGTTCCTCAATCATTTTGAACGCCAGACTGATGTTTCTCTGAATGTGATTCCATGCAGAGAGAGAACCACAGGGAGGCTCAGCTTTATTTAGGTTATGTTATTAACAATAATAATTCACATGTTTTTAATAAACTGGAGTAGCATGACTTTTATTCAGTTGCAGTCTGCTATGGTTCTGTAAGTGGGGAGAAAAAGGTAAAGTTAAAGCTCTCTTACCAGAAATAACACAGCCCATTAAGACCAGCTAGTATTTATGTACTGTTACTGGTTGTGGCAGTTTCAGTGTATTGGTTACAAAACAAATTAATAGAAGCAAGAGAAACAAAGTTGATCTACATGATACAAATGTTAATTTTTTTAAATGTTACCTTCATATTATTTTTTATCTTATTGATAGAATTTTCACGTAGCTGGTGTCAGAGTCTGGGTTAGAACCCAGATTTTGTTTTTAAATTTATTATAATGACCACATTACCACCAATATTTAAAAAATCAACAAAAGCTTAGTACTATTAATATTTCCTTCATCTTGTTTTTCACCAGATACATAGGTATGTTAAAGGAAAATAATTTTCATAGTAGAGAAATGTTTTATCAACCAATTAAATTGCCATTAATATTTCCTTTATTGAATAATAACATTATTTGATTAAACATCAGAATTATTATTTCTTAGCATTCAAGATGTGCTCCATGGGCCAGCAGTACACGTTTCGACTGGGAGCTTGTTATAAACCCAGAATCTGGACGTTTCCCAAGATTCGCTGAATCAAAATCTGCATTTAACTTGATCCACAGGTGGTTTGTATACACATTTGAGTTTGAGAAGTACTATTCTAGTTTACAGAATTTCTTCCAGTGAATCAGTGATTATCTGTCTTATAATCATCTAGGATGTTTGCCAATTATGCACTTCCTGGATCCCACCTAAGACCTAATGGATCTTTGAATCCAAATTCTTAACAATATTCTATGTGATAGTAATGCACATTAAAGCTTGAGGAACAAAGTGCTGTGCACTTCTGTGTTTCAACATTTTTACCTATCTGCTGCTTTGTTTGTATTTAGCTCTAAGGCCACAACCACATGATTATTGGGTTTGCTGTACTTAATTGGGTTTGTGGCACTTCTTTGGTTCCTGTTAGTACTCCAACCTTCCTGGGCCATCCAAAGTATAGGTAGGCTTATTACACTTGGAAATCTCTTTTTAGGCTAGTCTTATTGACTTTTCCTGTCCCATAATTCTATTCAATTATTGGAGAAAAGGAGTTGAAAGTGGGTGAAAACCAGGTTCCCAGTGTTTCTGATAATCCCAAGGGTAAAATGTCCCTCCCAGAAAAGCCACCTAGGAGCCCCTGTGTAGCTGATTCCTTGGAGGTCTTTTTCAGAGAACACTTTTTTAATTTACTTACAAAATATACTTAAAATTCATAATATAATGCTAAACACTTTCAGCCTAGTTTAAGGGAAAGGGCAGCACAAGAGAAATGACAATAACTACTTCTAGTGCCTTCTCTACCTTCTACTAGCTAATGGCCTTAGGCAGATTATGAAACCTTTCTGAGTCTCCTGTCTCATCTGTGAAATGAGGATAATGATACTTGCCTGAAGGTTGGGCACTGCTCCAGATTGTCCCTTGATAGCCCTTCCAACTCTGAGATCTGTGATTCCATTATTCTGTCAAGTCAACATATATCATAGTAATCACCATTTTTTGTTTCCATACTCCCAGTTTCTTTCTTTTCCGCTCCAGTCTGTCATCTCCTTGCAATCATACATGCACACTTCTCCCTTATAACTATTTCTAGTAAAAATTAATTTAGAACATTCTTATCAGAGAAATTTACTTTCACCATAAGTGTAAAATATGCTTATATTTAAGATAATTAACCTGTCACAGTTAAAACACCATGTCTATTAATTATCTAGTTAAGTGGGTGCAGATGAAATAAATGGGTGTGGAGAAAAAGCCATACTTAGGAAATTTAATAGTAGCCACTTATTATAACTACCCACTGAGCTCATCTAAAAGGCCTGACAACAAAATGGTAAACTGGATCCTCACAGGCTTCACCTGCAGTGTAAACAGCTCAGCAAGTATCATTCGTGTGCATGAAATCTGTAAAATTCAATGAGCCGCTAGAACATGCAAACTGAATAGATAATTCCTCTAAATATTTACATATCAAAAGTGACTTAACCTCACATACATTTGCTGAGTGATTAAAAAAAAAACCTCTGCACTGTTTTTATAGCCTTTAACATTTTCTAAAGTAGGGTAGTAGAAGTACAAGTTGCTTGTTAAACTACAGTGAAGCCTAAGTTACCGCTTACACTTTGAAGGATTCTTGTTAAACATTTTCTTAATGCTGCACTTAAGCAGCTACCGTGGTACTACACTTATAAAAGACTTTCTTGTATTTGTATCTTGCTATATGTCATGGGTGCATGATATATTTATTAAGAGTAGAAGCATTGGAATCAGACAGACCTGGATCTGAGTCCTGGCTTACTTACTAGCTATGTAATATTGGGCAAATGTCTTGTTTTTTCATCTGCAATGATGTCAATAATACCTTCCTTGGGAGAATATTGAGGATTAAAGGTAACAGTGTATGTAAGTCATGCATCCATTCATTCTTTTAGTCAACAAATGTTTACTGTGTGCCTTCTGCATGCCAGGCATGATGTAAGTGCTCAATATTTAGCAGGGCAACAGCCAGACAAGCCCCTGCCTTCACTGAGATACCATTCTGGTCCACTGTCACAGCTTCCTATCTTGTTGTAATAATAGTTGATGACAATTACTTTTATTGTTGTTATTATTATTTTTACTATTAAATGGATATTACTTTAATCCCAAATTAAACATGAAACCCCAAATACCATTAAACAATTTGTAGGTGCTTTGCCCATGTTGACATATTCCATACCCATGTACAGATTTCCAAGTGCAGTTCTTATGCGAAAGGGCTAAAACCCCTTCATAGGTACAGACAAGCTAGACTGAAATTCATCAAAAGTAAGAATTTAAAATGAACTTTAAGATTCAAGATGTACTGAGATTGTCCAGAAGAGCAGTCTAGGGTAATGCTTAAGAACACAAACTTTGTAGCCATTTGATTAGATTTGATTCAAAAGCTGACATTTTCTAGCTTCATGACCTTAGATAAGTTACTTAATCTATCTCATTCTCAATTTTCTCACTTATAATATAGGAATAATAATAGTTCCCACCTCAAAGAGTTGCTGTAAATCTTAAATGAGTTAATTCATTTAAAGTCCTTAAAATAATAGCACAAGGTAAGAATCAAACAAGTGCTAAATAAATGCTGTCACTATGATCATTGTTGTTATTAAAGATTCCACAAGGCAGTTTATAGCACGTGAGAGAAATGTGATATGGAATAACTGAAATAAACTTCCCTTGTATGGTACAGAGGGAGTGATTCAAAACCCTTTGCATGTGTGTATGTTTGGTTACCCTCTGCTGCATTTTCCAAATTACATTCCATAGGATGTTAATACATGTTATGTGGGGAAAAAAAAGAGTTCCATAACCCATAAATCTGAGCAGAGTTAAACAACTTTCAAAGTTGTTAATAGCTTTCTCACTGTAGGATTTGTTATTTAGTACACTAATGTTCAAGGTCAGTTTCTAAGAGGAATACATTATTTCCCAAAATTATTTTGCCAGTCTTGAAGATTCAGTGTTAAAGAAAATAAAATTTGGGAAACAGTGATATTTGGAGAAAAAAAGTTTATCTTGCAATGGACATAAAGTATTATCCTCAATTTCTTCAACTGTTAAAAAAAAAAGCAGCTTGAATTGGGAAAGTGATTTTGAAACTGGACAGAGGGAAATAGGTAAATGGAAAGGGTCTGGGCATGTGCTGCAGCCAGTTCACACTGGCTTGTGAGGGTCAGAGTTACATTTTCAAGAATTTTGAGAGCCATTTTTTGGGGGGGTGGTTTTGTTTTGTTGAGACAGGGTCTTGCTCTGTCGCCCAGGCTAAAATACAGTGGTGTCATCATAGCTCACTGCAACCTCCAACTCCTGGGCTCAGCCTTTGGAGTACCTGGGACTATAGCCAGGCACCACCACACCCGGCTAATTTTTTTTTCCATTTTTTGTAGAGACAGGGTCTTGCTCTTGCTCAGGCTGGTCTTGAAGAGAGCCAGTTTTTACACAAACCCATTATTTAAAAATAAAGTATATAAACTTACAGTTAAATACATATTATTAAAAACAAACATATTCAAAAGTAATCACTTCATAAATATTTTACCGCATTTTATTATTATGTTCTTGAGGTTATTTATATCTATTTTGTCTGACTAGTGGAAATATTAGATAATGGTGTGGTACCACACATCTCTTCCTAACTCTGTGTTCAGAGACCGCACATTGGTAGCTTGGAATCAGCCATGGCGAGGGTATTCATACTATGGAAATTGACAAATGTTAAGATCAGGGCTTGATTGATTGTTTTGTAGGTTGTGTAGACTTAAGAATGTGATGAAGAAAATGTTGATAATGCAGATTAAACTTTAAAAAGTATGTTACGTCTGTTGTGGTTATATTGGTAATAACAAAAAATTAAGAAAAGATCCTTTCAGTATTCAAAAGCTTTTATCTGATTCAGCAAAGAAGTCGCTGACACAATTTATTGACCAACGAGGTAAGGCTCTGATTTACATCTTCATTGCTTCGCTTTCATCTTGCTAATTAACGTAAATGAAAATATTAACTAACATTCGTGTCGGAACTAGTTGTAGGACTGACGGTTTAGAGAGAGGTTGTTAGGTGAAGGGCAGGAAAGTTGTTTTGGGAAGACAGGAATGTCATCAATACAAGTTATGTGAAGCAGTAGTGTGGTCATCTCCAGAAGTTATTTTATCCAGAAAAATATTCAATAATTTTGTTTTGTCACTCTTTGAAAGGCCAAGAGCAACAATAATCTGGAAAAGGTAAGGCTGTTCTTAAGGAGTTATTTTGGGGGCTGATAAGACATTCCGTTTCTCCTTCAGCATAACCCCCTATTCAGATCAAGTCAAATTTCCTTTATTTCCTTTGTGAGACTAGGCCAATTTTTCTGTCTCATGTTTTCTTCCAGTTGAAGAAATCATACTTTGGATTCAATAATATGGACCCACGGGAAAGAATATAGATTAAAAAATAAACTTATAGATCTAACTTAGAATGTTCAGTCTGGAGAGTAACTGAGAGATTGTTTGATCCATTGCAAATATCGGCCAAATTCACTTTCACTACATACTTTTATCAAATTGTACTTTCACTATATACTTTTACCTTTAGGAAGGTTAATGGACACCAGGGGGTTATTTTACTCTTTTCCTTTAGTTGCATTTAAATTTTTTCTTTATAAAAGATTAAAAGAAATCTAATAAAATATACTCATAAAGAGGGTATATGAAATTATTTTTAGCACTGTCTACCCTAACTTATTTATTTGGACAGAGAGACTTAAGCCCTCTTTGGAGTTGAAATTTATTGATCATTAATACAGTGAAATGGTCTGTTTACATAGCTTCAATCCTTTTGAGCACTAGTTGGAAGAATTTACATTCTATCTCTTACCATGCCCTCCAAACTCATTTGCTCACTTCTCTCTCACCCAGATATTTCATAGAGTTACTTCAATGTTCAAGTTTCAGACTCACCAAGGAGCCTCCCAAAGTTTGAGCCCACAACTATCATTTTGACTTACAGCTTTATTGATGACTGGTTTAACTCTGGGGAAATGGAGCACTCGTCTTCCGTCTTGCCACCCACATACCACCAACCCTAGCACGTTCTCCCATTTTAGTGGTCTTTCATTTCCAATAATCTGTCTATGAAATGTGTAGCAATGCCTCTCCTAAGGTATCCTCCAGCTTTCGTTTTTATATTAATATCACATAAGGTTAAACTTTTGTATTCTCCCAGCATGTTTCGCAACCCTGAACCCAGACTCTTTTATCTATAGGAAAGTACAGTTAATATTAGAGATTACCTGGTCTGGTACTTTCAAAGCGTGTTACACAGGTTATTGTTAGGCATTTGACAGAAAAACGTTGCTTGACTGCAAGAATTCTGAGAGCCTTCATGTCCTAACAGAATTGTGATTTCTTAAAGGGTTAAAGAACAACATTTTCCAAACATAGATGCTCATGGAAACTTTTTCCCTAAATACCCTTTGTGATCAATTTTCTATGGAATATGTTTTAGTAACTAATAACATCCTTATATTACAGAAGGGAAAAACAAGGTCTAGAGAGTAGTAGTGACTTGCACAGAATCCCTCAGATAGATATGGTAGAATGTAGATATATAGAATGTATATGGTAGACTAGAACCCTTGAGTTATTTTTCTCATTCCTAGGTTTTTAATAACTGTGTGTCTGCCTAGCCACACCCCTTTCTTGGTTCTTGTAATAATCAACTGTATAGCTAGTTCTTGTAATAATCAACCATGTATAGCTAGTGACCATGAAAAGGAAAAGGTACTACATTGTAGAATTTTGTAAATGGGACTCAGTACCATGTTCCTTACAATTTTACTAAGATATGGGATAAAAGTAGGGCCCCAATATGTCCCACAGTATTTTAGATAGTCCTAGTTTCTAAGAATTTGCCTCATTTTTCCTCAATGAGGATGCTCATATCTTTCAATTTTGGGGCAGAGAAATCAAGTCCCTATAGACAGAAAATACAAGAAATTTAGTACTAACAAAAGGTAATCAACAAATTTCCTTAAGCACATACAATGTGCCAGGCACTGTGTGAGGCCCTAGAGTTAAAACCATGAACAACTCAAACACAATCCCTGGTGCCATGGAATTTACAGTGCAGGGAGGGAAACCAACTAGTGAACAGGCAACAATGCAATATGTAAGTATAGAGTGAATTGAAAGCACAAATGAAGGACAACTAACCCAGATTTGCAAGGAAGGAGGTCAAGTAAAACTTAGGAGAGGAAGTGACGTTCAAGATATTTCCTAAACTATGAGCAGGAGTTCATAAGGCCAAGGCAAAAGGGGTTCAGCAAAAAGGGTTCTAACCTAAAAGAACATCTCCAAAGGCCCTGATATTAAAAAAACTTGACATGTTTGAGGAACTAAGAGTGTCTGGGCAGAAAGGATGAGAGATGAGGCTGCAGTGATAATACTGCCAGTGAGGATGTCAAGTGTTGTACCGATGGGATGGGGAGCCACTGGAGTGTTTCAAGGAGAGGAGTTCCGCATTTAAAGGCGTACTGAGATGCTGCATGGAGAACTGATAAGAACTGAAAAAATCAAGATGTAGATGGTTATTGCAATTACATTAGGAAGGCGTAAAATGAGGGCCTACACTAAGGAACTAGCACCGCGGATGGGGAGAAGTGGAAAGAGTTTATGAGGTAAACTAACAGAACTTGGTGGTTGACGTGTTGAGAGAAGTGAGACAAAGCACGTCAAGGATGAGCTGGGTAGATGACAGACCATTCGCAGAATAAGAATGGCAGTGGGAAGAGAACATTTGAAGAAGGAGAAAGGAGCATGTGTTAACAGAAAGGTTAAAAGGACACTTATGATCGTATTTCTTCCGTTAGCATTTTATATAAACCAAATGCAAACTGTATATTAAAAATGCACTTACGCCTTATGTTATATTGTCATACTACTGTTACACATCAATATCAAGCATAATAGTAGAGAATTCTTTTGACATAAGTTAGTAAAATTAGAAAATGATCTTTGCTCCTCTCCTGGAAATTTATAGATTATTTCTCATCCTCAACTGCAGTGTATTATCCTGGCTTTCCTGGTTTTAAATATATATTTTGATATACTAAAAGAAAAACTAAAACTCCAAATTTATCAGGTAGAAACAAATATAAATTGTGAGCTGTAGATGGACTAAAACTTGTCTTTTCAAAGGCATTGTGTGTTTTTGTTTCATACTTCCATATTACTTTGTGTTCCTTTTAAAATCCTTTTCTTATAGTTGGTAAAAATCTCTCATGCGGAAATACCTACAATTATAGCAGCTGGTGTTTATAGCAAGTGACAAGGCTGAATTAAAAAATTATTGTCTCCATTTCAGGATGGTTTATAAAAACAATAAAATGCTTTCAAGAAAGCACTAAATTTTATATGATGTCCAACTAAATTTGTGTTCTTATCTACTTGGAGTCATAGTACTAATCTTGGGATCAAAACTACCAACATGAAAAAGTGACTCCTAAAAACGTGTAAAAGTTTAAACAGCTTATAGCAAAACATATTCTGAAAATAAATTATAAATTTAATGTGCCAGCTAAACTGGCAAAAGTCTCAGGAATTTTCATGTAAGAATTCTGATAAATCACTAGCATTGAAAAATCAATAAAAACTCTTACCCTTTATATTCAAAGAAGGGCAACAAAAACAATAGGAATCTATTTTTAGAAAGAAAATGTATATCCAAGATTAAAGAATTGCTGTTGTCTTTATCATAATTGTGTTTTGCTTATTTATTCCCATTTTGTTTTAAATACCATTTCACAATATTTATTACTTTCTTTAAATGAAAGTAGTAGAAGAAACTAAAGAAAGGAATTCTTTTTTAAATTTTTTTATTTTAATTATGGGTACACAATAGTTGTACATATTTATAGGGTATCTGTGATATTTTGATAAAGACATACAATGTATAATAATCAAATAAGGGTAATTGGGGTATCCATCACCTCAAGCATTTATCATTTATTTGTGTTAGGATTCTGCTCTTTTAGTTATTTTAAAATATACCATAACTTACTGTTGACTATAGTCACTTTGTTATGCTATCAAATATTGTTCATTCTACTAACTATATAACTATATTTTTGTACCCATTAACCATCCTTATTTTATCCCCTGACCTCACTACCTTCCCCAGCCACCAGTAACCATCATTCTATTCTGTCTCCATGAGATCAATTTTTGTAATATTTAGCTCCCACATACGAGTGAGAACATGAGAAATTTATCTTTCTGTGCTTAGCTTATTTTACTTAACATAGTATTCTCCAGTTCCACCCATGTTGGAACTTCCAAATTACAAGGTTTCATTCATTTTTATGGTTGAATAATATTCCATTGTGATAGGTACCACAATTTCTTCATTCATTCATCTGTTGATGGATACTTAGGTTGATTCCAAATCTTGACTATTGTGAATAGTGCTGCAACAAACATGGGAGTGCATATATTTTTTTGATATACTGCTTTTCCCTCCTTTTGATATATCCAGTAGTCTGATTGCTGAGTCATATGACAGTTCTATTTTCAGTTTTCTGAGGAACCTTCATACTGTTCTCCATAGTGGTTGCACTAATTTACATTCCCACCAACAGCATAGGAGAGTTCCCCTTTCTCCACATCTTCACCAGCATTTGTTATTGCCTATCTTTTTGATAAAAGCCATTTTAACTGGGATGAGATGATATTTTATTTTGGTTTTGATTTTCATTTCTCTGATGGCTAATGATGTTGAGCATGTTTTCATATACCTATTGGCCATTTATATATCTTCTTTTGAGAAATGTCTATTCAGATACTTTGCCCATAATTAAATTGGGTTATTTGATTTTTTCCCTACTGAGTTGTTGAAGCTCCTGATATATTCTAGTTATTAATCTCTTGTCAGATGGATAGTTTGAAAATATTTTCTTCCATTCTGTGTGTTGTCTCTTCACTTTGTTGATTGTTTCCTTTGCAGTGCAGAATCTTTTTAGCTTGATATGATCCCATTTAATCCCACTTGTCCAATTTTGCTTTGGTTGCCTGTGCCTTGGGGATATTACTCAAGAAGTACTTTCCCAGACCAATCTCTTGAAGCATTTTCCCAATGTTTTCTTTCAGTTTCATATTTTCAGGTCTTAGATGTAAGTCTTTAATCCGTTTTGATTTGATTTTTGTATATGGTGAGAGATGAGTGTCTAGTTTCATTCTTCTGCATATGGGTATTCAGTTTTCCCAGCACCACTTATTGAAGAGACTGTCCTTTCCCAACTGTATGTTCTTAGTGACTTTGTCAAAGATAAGTTCACACTAGATGTGTGGGTTTATTTCTGGGTTCTCTATTCTGTTCCATTGGTCTATGTGTCTGTTTTTATGCCAATATCATGCTATTTTGGTTACTACAGCTCTGTAGTATAACTTGAAGTCAGGTGATTCCTCCAGTTTTGTTCCTTTTGCTCAGGACGGCTTTGGCTATTCTAGGTCTTTTTCAGTTATGTGTAGATCTTAGGATTATTTTTTCTATTTCTGTGAAGAATGTCGTTGGCATATTGATGGGGATTGCATTGAATATGTAGATTGCTTTTGGTAGTACAGACATTTGAACAATATTGCTTCTTCTAATCCATGGAATATTTTTCCATTTTTTTTATGTCCTCTTTAATTTCTTACATCCATGTTTTATAGTTTTCATTGTAGAGATCTTTTACTTCTTTAGTTAAGTTTATTCCTAGGTATTTTATTTTATTTGTAACTATTGTAAATGGGATTACTTTTTTGGTTTCTTTTTCAGATTGTTTGCTGTTGACATATAGAAATGCTATTGATTTTTATATGTTGATTTTATATTGAAGAAAGGAATTCTTATTCACTTTATTCTAGTTTTATGGGAACTACCCTCATGTATATTACACGTGTTGTTGAATGGTAAGGAAAGTATTTTCCTGATTAGACTTCAGAAGTTAAGTGTACAAGCACAAGATGCCAAATGCCATGGGGTTTTGTATCAACAGCCATAGGAAATTTTCTGCTTCTCTAGCCCTAAGGAGTATGCATAGCTCATCCACTTACATTTATAAGTAATTGGCAAAATCAAAACTTAACTATAGGCTTGAAGACATTGAAGAGTATCCAAAGCAGCCAAGAGTAGAGGAGGCAGGGAGAAGAAAAGTACATTGCAGTGAGTCTATATTTGCTGCTACTTTTTCCTCTTGGGCATTTGCTGATTCACAGCTCAGTGCACCAAAGCCAGAGAAAGTGGTGTTCTAAAGTCTGTGGCAGTCTTGCTAGGCTAAAAGATAAAAAATTAGACTTCGGGGCTACAAAGATTAGTCATTACTTGGGACTAATATTCCCAAGAAAAGTGAGCCCCAAATCAGGCATGCATTTTATGTCTAAAACATTTGCCAGTCTCTAAACTATGTGTTGGTGATAGGGAGGCAAAAAAAATGGAGTTCATCTCATGTCAAGGAGATATAGCCTGGTTAATACTCCAGGATTTTATTTAATAGCCTTAAAGTCTTAGTCCCAAGATATAAAGACATATAATACATAAATATACCAATTTTCACAGATTGTGAAATATAGTCCCTAATCGAATCAAGGCATCTTACTGGCACTATATCTTCCTACAAAAAGAAAATCAAATTCTATCTGGAGAAAATTAACATCTCCAACAATTTTTCAGAGACAATGTCCAACATTCAATCCAAAATTAACAGGCATATCTGTCCAAAGATCAAATTACTGAAGCCCAAAAGCAAAAATAGGCCATGGAAATAGATCAATAAATAATACAGTTACTGAAGTTATAAAATACAGACTTTAAAACAACTATGATTCGTATTTTTAAGAAAAGAGATTTTTTTTAAATTGAGAATTTTACTAGAGAACTAGAATCTATTTAAAAAAGTAGACAATTTAAGTTATATAACATAAAAATATGATAATCATAATTAAAATTTAAGTTGAAGAAATTGGTTACTACATAGACAGCAGAATACAGGAGCAATTACCTGGAATAGAGTGCAATAGAAAAGACCCAAATTGGTGTCCAACAAGACAAAAGGAGGAAAAAATACAGAAAAGGACATAAGAGATATCTAGAACACAGAGAAAATACCTAACATATACGTAATTGTGGTCCCTAAAGGAGACAGAAAATACCAGGCAAAAGTTTTGCAAAACTGATGAAAATCACCAGACATGTAGGGAACTCTTTATACCCCAAGCAGGATAACTATAAAGAAAGCTATACTTATAAACATCATAATAAAACTACTGAAAGCCATAAACAAAGAAAAAAATCTTTGAAAAAGAGGAAAATGATACATTACCTTCAAAAGAATAACAAAAACCAACAACTGACTTTTCAGATTTTTCAGCAGAAATGTTGGAAACAAGAAGAAAAGAAAATGACATTCTTAAATTGCTCAAATAAAATAACTACCAACTTAGAATTCTTCATCTACGAAAATATTTTTTTAAATAAGGACAAAATGAAAATGTTCAGACAAATAAAAACCGAGAATTTTGTTGCTACTGATGAAATACTTAATGGAGTTCTTTAAGCAGAAGGAAAATTATTCCAGATGAAAGGTTGATCATGCGAGAAGGTATGAAGAACACAAGAAAAAATGGTAAACCTAAATGAATATTAATTGTAAAAAACAGATAAAATAAAATTATTTCAAACTACAGCTTTCAGATTGAAAAACACTGCCTCAACCAGACATTTGAGTCATATTTGAGTTGTTTGGCTGTGATGGGGACAAGCACAGAATACTGTGTGAGGACAGAGCAAGGGCATCTGGATGCCTTGGAGACATAAGAAAGATTTTCCAGAGAAAGCAATGGATATAAATGACTTCTGATTACACCCCTGTATAAGTTCTTTGCTCATAACAAATTGAATAGTCCAGTTGCTTATATGTATCCTACCATTTATTCACTCAAGATGTTTGCTTACACTGTTTTCTCTGACTAAAGTGCAAAACATCAATCGCCTCTACCTCAGCTTCCAACCTTCATAGATTCAAATCTTTCAGGTTTAAATCTCAATGCCTCTATCATTTGAAGGTTTCCTTGGTCATGTTCCACTGTCATCCCTGAAACCCCAACCCCAACTGTATGAATCTCTTTCTCTTTTACTAGGAATGTGTGTTTATGTTATCTTCTCTATTAGGATATAGTTTCCTTAAGAATACGTTATCTTATTCACCATTGTTTACCCTCCAATGAACATCTGTCGAATAGCTGGATAAATGGATGGATGAGTTGATGGATGGATAGATGGACACACGGATGGGGAGCTCTTTATGACCATGCTCCAGGTAAGTACGGATTTCACTGTGACTTGGCACCTACTTAACTATCAGTCAGGGCTCATCGTGCCATTTTCTCTCCATCCTGGTATTTTTTTTGGATTTAAACGCACATTTTCTGGATCATTATCAAATGCTACAACAGGAACATATCCAATCTAGTAAAAACTGTCAATGAGTATTTTTGACCTGAAAGTCAGTTAGCAAGGTACTTTTTAAGGGAAAAGTGATAAGCTGTTGATATTATGATTCCAGGGGGGCGGAAAATATAAAGCACAAAGTATTTTCTGATATAGTCAACTGGTTTATAATTTGCAGAGTGAAACAACAGCAAGTGCATGCCCTTGAAATCAGTGTTTCTCTGTTTTGTTTTATGTCTAGATCAGGAGACGGAAAGTAAACAAAATTCATAGTAAAATTAAAATGAAAATACTAAGTTTTTCTTTTGTGGAACTGACTGGCCTGCATACAGATAAAGTTTGTAAAAAGAATCTATGTTCAGTCATGTACAGGTAAAAATTGCCACCAACACCAGCAATTTAGAAACACTGCCTGGACTTTAATGTACACAATGAAGCAAACCTCCTCAACTGAACACATACAGCATTCTTGAGGTTTTTTCTGGTAAATATTCAAGCAGATAATCTAGGCAGGTTAGAATTTCCAGCAATGGCTCTCGATTTGCTAACTGAAGGCATTTAGAAAGAATCTGTGTTTTGGCATATGTGCACTAAGTTTTCCACAACACTTATAAGCAAATTTAGGCAAAATTGGTAACTTATCCTATTAAGTTGCTCGGGTAGACACAACTAAATGCCTACCTAATATCTGTTCTCCACTTCTTCTTAACATTCACAATTTTATTGGAGATCTCAGTGTGCTCAGCTAAATACAAAACAAAACAAACACAAAACACAGGTATTTCATAGTCTTCCTTGCAGCTAAGGATGGGTTATGTGATATAGGTCTGGTCAATGAAATGTAAGCAGAAGTCAGGTGCATATTTCTGACAATTTTTTTCCCTGAAATAAACACTATCTTCTTCTTCTTTCCTCCTATCTGGAATATGGACACAATGACTAGAGGTGAAGCTGCAACAGCCATCAGGTAACCATGAGTAAAAGACCAAGAGATTTGCAAAGACCTCTGTTCTCACCTCTTAAGGTATGAAACCAATGCTAACAACAGCACACCACCAGACTTACCATGTGAGAAAAAATAAATACATGTTTTATAAACCACAACTTTTAAGGTTTACAGTTATATTTGGCCAAAATGTAACCCCAGAATGAGTCATTCCTCAGGAGCATGAATCATTTCTTATCTATTTCTACTCACAACTACTTAACATGTACTATTTTCTCTCAACAAAATAGGGATGAATGAATGAATAATTAAATGAACTAAGCAATCATTCTACTGTTCATGGCAACATATATTTGAAATGTCCAGAAGAAAAGCAATAGCAAACACTATCTTGGGTAAAATTACATGGATTCAAAATAGACTACTGAGCATCCTGAGTCATAGAACACAAATTGAGACATTTAAAAAGTGGTCACTGTTATAGCTAAGATCTGTCAGTACAGCGTAGAACTCCATGACACCCAGCTTCCTACATGAAGAGGCAGTAAAACTTTGGAATCAGACTGGTAAGAACTAACTGCTTTTCTATGATCACCTAGACCAGAAATGGAGAGACAAATAGGCAATTCTTTTCCCCTTTGGTTTGTAAAAGTTTTCATTAATAATATATTCAGGAATTATAACTTCTCTATCTTCTAGGTATCAAATAATTTCTTAGAATGTCTCCCCCACAGCTTTTTGAGATAATTTTATTAAATGATTATGTTTAAAAATAATTTTGAAGCAAATTGATAAATGAAAAAAATGAGTCACATTTTTCCCTGGAATTTGTAAGAGATGTGCCATTCACTAGGAATTACAGTTACCAAATCTAGAAACTGGTCCCTTTAGTAATGTGATATGCTCTCTTTTGTTCTCTATTTCAGGCTGAGGTCATTTAAGAGCTTACAAATCCTTTGGGAATTTAAATCATTCTTTTCTCTCTTTTGCCAACATACTTTCATCTGTAGCAAAGCCCAGAGTGAACAGCATGAGGAAAGACTAGATGACTTGACTGGAAGGCAGATGACTCATTTTCCTTGAGTTTATCATCATTTTCAGACATTCTTAAAGAACATGAATTATACCAAGGTTAGGATATTAGAACTTTTCTGCTGACCAGACCTATCCTAGAAATGATACAACTGTGAGCAAAGTTATTCTGTCTACGTTTCTTCAAAGAAACATGTCAGGGTAGGCACAGGGTAGCTAATTTACCAAGGACTCTATCCATGG
Source organism: Lepilemur septentrionalis (assembly GCA_963573855.1). NCBI lineage: Eukaryota > Metazoa > Chordata > Mammalia > Primates > Lepilemuridae > Lepilemur > Lepilemur septentrionalis. Next base: position 21,359 of record CAUYMX010111227.1, read on the forward strand.
ATATGTGCTCTTCTGCTATCCATGGACATGTGCATTTTGGAAGCAGCAGTTGCAATATTAAACACTACAGCCCAGATGTGCATAGAAAATACAGTTTCCTTATTTTCTCTGTAACCTGTCAGATTTTCCTTACTACCAAGGGTAGAGGAGGCACCATACTTTAGTTCTGTGTCATAAATTTAGTCTGATACAGTAACCAGTCGATTTGGATAGTTGTTTAGTCTCTTCTTGGTAAAAGGCTCAGTTCTTTCCATCTATGGCTGCCCAGCTCCTCTCCAAGAAGGCCTTTGGATGTGTGGGAGATAGGTGGGGCTTACATGACCTCATGATACCCTAGGAGAGCAAAGCACACTTTGTGTTGTCCTTTCCTTTCTCTGCTGAGGAATGGCTGCTCTGGGCTACTCTCTGGTGTGCTCTCAGGAGCCACCAGGTATGAGTGGTTCCGTCCCTGAGCCTGCAGGCTGGTATAACTTGTAGGCCCTCTCTCAGTCACATCTAAATATCTCTGAGTGATTCAGCCTCACTGTGGATCATGCTGATACTGTAGACTCCTGTGAGACTCAGCATATTCTTCACCTATATCTTGGCCTGGTCTACCCAACTCAGCCACTTGATGCCTTGCCCCCCAGGCTCTATGGTAGACTCACTGCCCACAATTCAGTTTCCTTCAGCATCTGCAAGGACATGCGGGCACCTCTGAATTCCTCATCTGCCTTCCTTGCTACCTTTTGCCAATGAGATGTGCCATTTTCCTTGGCCAAAACGGAAGTAGATGCCAGTGAGGCAGAATTCTACAAAGCCAATGTGGGAAGATAAAGGTGTAGGAAAAGCACAAGAGCTTTATATTCTATCTTCTCACTCTGCTTCCTTTTCTTCTTCTCCAACATCTCTAGAGCTAGTGGGTGCAGATTTCTGGCTTTCCAATCTCTTTATACCAGTGCTATTCAAACTGATGCTGACCCATGGCTTATCACTGGCCCACAACAAGTTACACACAGAAATTGAGAATATATTTCTAGATACATTTATAGCAATTTGGCAGACTAATTTCATATCTGTTGAATCTAAAAAAATTTTGGACTTTTACTTCATATGTCCTTGTTTTTCTATTTCATTTTTCTTTATAATTCATTTTTATTGTACTTTACAAAATTATAGGTATAAGATGTACTGGACTGCTCTTCATTATATCCACTTTCTATTCAGCAAGACTCATGGTGCAGATGATAGATAGAAGGACATTCTCTCTGCACTACAGAAAAAATATAAGGTGAGGCCATAAGACTTGAGTCTGGATATGCTACAGAAAAATTATGACATCTTTTTTCTTGAAAAAGCCTGGATTTGGGGATTATTTTCAAGTTGTAGACAAAGCTAAAATTTATTTTGACTGTCAGAGGCAAGGACTGGATGTGTTCTATTGGGGACTATGTTCTGACACCCTTCCCCTGAAGCACTGAAACCCATTGTTTCAAGGAGTGGGAGGCCCCAGAGCAATAAGATCTACAAGATAAGGAGAAGACATATCAAACGAAACAGGATCCTGAAGTTACTAATATAGATAGGATTGGTTGGAGAATGGACCTATTTCAAGAAAGTCTGAAAAATATGTTTTTCATAATCTTAAAAAAGCCCACATCAGCAATCAATACAATGCGTTCCGTGTGTTTCTGGTTTTTTTTGCAAGAGAAGAAAATCTCTAGCAAATCATTAGCATTCACATACGTTTTGCAATACCTGCAACAAATATCGGGTCTCTGTCTTTTCCAGTCCAGAGACAAATGAAAGAAATGTGTAGACCACATTTGAACAACCACAAATTGAGTGCCATTCAAAGCTCAAGCAGCTGGGATGCCTGAAGCAGTTCTGGCATTAAGTAGGTGAATATTATTACCGTTAATATTTAATTATGCTTCTAGCTCAGCACTCTGTTAACAGAATCTCTAAAAACTAGCCTAACGTCATTAATCTAACAAAATAAGAGCTAAATTAGGAAACAGTAGAAACCTACAGTTTTCTGATTGTACTTACCTACTTTAGAGGTAATGTTGATTCTGCTTGGAATTAAGTTTCCAGAATACGTTCCTTCATCATTACCCCGTTGAAGAAAAGCTAAACTGTGCTGAACATAATTGTCTTCAGATTGTCTTGTGCCTCACAGCCTCCCTGTGAGTGCCTTTGTGCTGTGCTCCTTACAACCACCCTCCGTTCAAGGATCCAATGTCCTTCAGTCTGCTTGCCAGGCTTGGTCTCAACTCCAACCAAAATGGGAAAGATCTGACATGGCTTATCTAACCAAGCTGATTGATTAACCAGTTACACCTTAGTGAGACTGTCTCTCTATATACCACTCAAGGAGTATTTACATATCTACTGTCTGCCTTTGATCTGTCATTTAGGATGAGAGGCCTTTTTTTCCTTTATCAATAGACTTCAGATAATTGCAAGCCACAGGAGGTCTCTCTCATTTGAGATCAGAGAAACTTTTCTTCAAGGACAATCTCTAGTCTCCCCCACCCAGATGGTTCCTGCTTCTTAAGCAGATTCCATGCTATTAGTGATAAGGTAAGAGAGCAGTGTCTTTCCTTACCAGCTCTTGGAATCATGTAGGGCTATGGTCCTCTTGCTTTTGAAGATAACATTCCCAATCATAGTTAATGTATTAAAATATATTCATTATGGATTAAATATATTATATGTAATTATATTGACTAAATTCAGTTGCAACTGACTCATTGATATTACTGTCAAATTTTGAAGGAATTTGTTTCATTTGGTAGCATTAGTTATTTTTACATATTTATTTATTTCAATGTGATAGTTTTCCCATTTGGGTGTCAATTTGTTTTTAGATCTCAAATGTTTTTACCCCTTGTCTTGGGTCAGGTTCTCTAGAAGCAGAACCTCACGGGGTGAGATGAGGATTCATGTACAAGAGGTTTATTATAGTCATGCTCCTAGGAGAAAATGGGACAAGACTGGGAAGAGGAAGAAGCCAGGCAAAGGTGTGATTTCAGACGAAGTCTCAACCTCCGCCTGATTCCCTACGGAGCTCTGGAGCATAGATCACACAGCAGAGTTTGTCCCACTTTTTGAGCCAAAGGGGCCAGGCTTTTGTAACCTTACATCAGCCAGTCATCAGCTGGCAGCCAATGGATAGGAATATTCCCAGGCACTTCCCTTGCTGGCTAGACAGCTTATGTGCCCAAGGACAGTCCTCTGCAGAGACAAGGGAGCCTTTAGCAACAGAGAATAAAGAAGCTGGGGGGACAGGGCACAGTGCTGAGGAAAGGAACTGGGGAGGGGGGAACGTGGGCAGGACAAAGAGTGTCCACTACGACAGTCATTGAAAAGATTACAAGCACCATATGTAGAGCACCTAAAAGATGAAACAAACCTTGAATCCCGATGGTTTTAGGAATATCACAGGTCTGCAGAGACTTCTCCTTTCTGTCCCCAACCTAATCCCATCTTCATCTTCCCCTTTCTTTCTTTGGTTAAAGACTTTCTGAGAATTGTTTGTAGTACCTGGTACATTTGGAGAATCTGTTAAGTCTCAGTTAAGTATTTTAGTGTCCTATCTGGTAAAAAAAGAAAGAAACTAATTTTAAAATGATTCCTTATTTTTAATATTATAATTTTACATCTGCTTGTCTTATTTTTAAATTGGTTCGTACTCAGTAATAGTTTCCAACATTTTAGCCTTGAGTTGTTCTCTCTCTTACTTAATTATTTGAATCCAATTCTAGGAATGCTGAGATCCCATTTATAATACACTTACACCTCTAATTGATTCCTTTAAAAGTGCAATGCTCAGGTACAGATGTAAAACATTCTACTTCTATGGCAGAATTAAAAACCAATAATGTAAATGTCAGTGCCCGGGTACAGTCAACTGCATTTTTCTCTGGTGATCAAGTTTCCAGTGACAAAGAAGAGGATTATATTCATTATGCCCACGGTCTGATATCTGATTACATCCCTAAGGAATTAAGTAATGACTTATCTAAATACTTACAGCTTCCAGAGCCTCCAGCTTCATTGCCAAATCCTCCATCCAAGAAAATAAAGTTATCAGATGAACCTGTAGAAGCAAAAGAAGATTACACTAAGTTTAACACTAAAAGTTTGAAGACTGAAGAGAAAAATAGCAAAATGACTGTAGCTCAAAGGCTTTGGCTAAAGTTGACAAGAGAGGAATGAAAAGTATTGATACCTTTTTTGGTGCAAAAAATTAAAAAAATGGGAAAGATTTGAAACTTTGAAAATGAAATCCAGCAAAAAATACTTGTTTTGTACATGTTTCATTTTCATCCTTCTCGACCACATTTTAGAGAAGGAAAAAAAAAAAGAGGGAAGTTTTCAGATTCTCTTGAACATTTCTTTGTGTTTGGTTTTTGTGTTCTTAAACAAAATATGGGAAAGTAATTTTGTAATTTCATGGCTATGGCCTTTGAAAAGGCCATTTGATATCATGAAAAGTATTTAAGTGAATAGAATTAACATATAGCATCAAGATTTCCTCAATAAACTGACCTGTGACCGAAAAAAAAAAAAAAAAAAGAATGTAAGAGACTATCTCATTAGGAGGGAGACTCTACTGAAAAACTTTTTTCCCTGCTCCAGATAGTGACCTGATATTTTTTGTAAAGAATTATCTGGAAATGTAAATGGTATCTTAATTGGTGCTCAAGGGAGAACCAAGGAGGGATAGAAGGAGGAGTTGCCCTTGTGGGGAGAATCTTTTCACCGATGTTTAAATTTTCTAAGTACATGGTGACTATAAAAAGCAACTGGCTTTGAGTGGGTTCCCATTTTAAGCAGGCGATTCATCCCCTTATTGCTCATCACTTCCACTACTGCCACCCCCTCCACTTCAGTTTGCTTTTGGGTGATGCAGTTTGTACTAAGACTGGTGAGTTCCATGAGTATTATCACATTGTCACTCCTCTTGCTTTAAAATACATTCCTTGGGTAAAAGCTCTGTGAGAAGAATACTATGGTAGTGAATAAGGCAACCTGTGGTCCAGAATGGAGATCTTGGCAAAAGCACGGCAAGCATGGTAGGTAAATTTGAATCTGGAATACATGTCTACCCCATGAGGACATATCTCTGCCTTCTCCAGGTGGCTAGCTGTTTCCTCCAGGAAGCATAATCTATCAGGGGCTTATTGTTGGCCTCTGTGCCATGGCAGTGGTCATAGCCAGATGAGTCTTGGTGACATGAAATCCACGTTGTTGAGCTCCTACATAGCCATATTTCTGCTATTATAACAGTTTTCTGGGCCTTCATTCCTCTTTTGAGTTGAAAGTTCAAGGCCCTAAACTTATTGTTTTCTTTTTACAAGCTCTCTAACTCAGTCAGATGTAGTTGACACACCCTATAATCTTTGTAAACACCATTGTTGCATAGTGATCCGATGCAACCTCTATTTGATCACTCAAAACCTTGCTCTCCACCAGTTCACCAGCTCATACCATCATCAGTGATAATTTGAGAAATCATGGCACCTCTGCATATAATCCATTACCAGGGTGTGATTTCTACCTAGCAAGGAGTTCATTCATGTGTTCATAAAATACATGAGCAACCCTGGTTTTGGAATCTTCTCCAGAAGGTCTGTTTCCTGAGGCTACTCTTGGTACCAAGTACTATATCAGCCAGGGTCCTAACAAGAGAACACAGACACAGAGCAGAGAAAAGAGGGTGGATAATGAAGCTAAAATACAGAGTAGATCAATAAATATGACACTGAACAAAAGCCAGAAACCTAAAACTTATTTATATTAATATTTATATGAAAAATGAAAACAAATTTGGGCACTGGACCCAGACCTCTTGTTGATTATGTTGAACTTTGGTATTGCTTTTCACATGTAAATTTAGCCCTTTAAAATTTTTTTCTAAAAGGTAAACTAGTAAATTAATTAGTAAATTAAAATTGGTAAAAATATATATATTTAAATGATAGATTTCTCATTGGTTCTGTCACTCTTTCTTGGATATGTATGCATGAGTCTTTCTAGCTCTTGAC
>CAUYMX010111233.1:0-26974 GCA_963573855.1 Lepilemur septentrionalis
CGTGTATCTCTGTAAGGTATCTCCATATTGCTTTCAATAGAGGTTGCACTAGTTTGCAGTTCCACCAACAGTGTAGGAGTGTTCCTATCTCTCCGCATACACATCAACATTTATTGTTTTGGGACTTTTTGATAAAGGCCATTCTCACTGGAGATAAGTGATATCTCATTGTGGTTTTGATTTGCATTTCCCTGATGATTAGAGATGTTGAGCATTTTTTCATGTTTTTTGGCCATTATTCTATCTTCTTTTGAAAAGTTTCTGTTCATGTCCTTTGCCCACTTTTTGATAGGGTTGTTTGATTTTTTCTTGCTGATTTTCCTGAGTTCTAAATAGATTCTATTTATCAGCCCTTTATCAGATGTGTAGCATGTGAAGATTTTTTCCCAATCTGTAGGTTATCTGTTTGCTCTTGTGACAGTTTCTTTGGCAGTGCAGAAGCTTTTTATTTTGATCAGGTTCCATTTATTTATTCTTGTTGTTGTTGTGATTGCCTTTGGGGTCTTCTTCATAAATTCTTTGCCTAGGCAATGTCTATCATTTGATCCAGCAATCCCATTACTGGGAATCTACCCAAAAGAACAAAAGACACTCTATAAAAAAAGGCATCTGCACTCGAATGTTTATAGCAGCACAATTCACAATTGCAAAGATATGGAAACAACCCAAGTGTCCATCAATACATGAGTGGATTAATGAAATGTGATATATGTATACCATGGAGTACTATTCAGTTATAAGAAACAACAGTGATATAGCACCTCTTGTATTTTCCTGGATAGAGCTGGAACCCATTCTACTAAGTGAAGTATCCCAGGAATGGAAAAATAAGCACCACATGTACTCACCAGCAAATTGGTTTCACTGATCAACACCTAAGTGCACATATAAGAGTAACATTTATCAGGTGTTGGGCAGATGGGAGTGGGGAGGAGGAAATGGGTATATACATACATAATGAGTGCAATGTGCACCATCTGGGGGATGAACACGCTTGAAGCTCTGACTTGGGGGAGGAAGGGCAACCTATGTAACCTAAACATTTGTACCCACATAATATGCTGAAGTTAAAAAAAAGATGAAATGAAACTAGATGGCAACTCAAAGGCATAGGAAAATATAAAGATCTTCAATAAAGGTTAATATTAATATGTGAACAAATATAAACACCAGAATTATTATAATTTTGCTTTGTAACTTTTTTCTACATGATTTAAAAAATAAATGCATAAAATAATTATAAATATATGTGAATCAATGCACAATATGTAAAGATGTTATTTGTGACATCAATACAATAAAGAGGGAAAGGAAGCTGTAAAAGAATAGAGTTTTAGTATACAATTGAAGTTAAATTTATATCAACATAAAGTATATTGTTATAATTTTAGGATGTTAAATGTAACACCCACTATAACCATGAGTAACATATCTATAGAATATACACAAAAAGAAATATGAAGGGTATCAAAACATATCACAACAAAAAAATCCACTAAACAAAAATGAAGGCAGTACGAGAAAAAAAAATGATCATAGAAAAAGATATAAGGATATCAAAAACAAATTAAAAGTAAGTTCTTCATACTCAGTAAATATTTTAAATTTAAATGGATTAAACTCACAAAAGGCAAAGATTAGCAAAATATATTTTTAAAAAAACATGATCTAAGTAGGTGCTATCTACAGGAGATTCAGTTTAAAACAAATGCACAGATATATCTGTTCATTAATAGAAAGAATTAATACTGTAAAGATAACAATTCTATACAAATTGAAAGACAAATTTAATGCAATTAGAATTAAATCCCAAGGATATAGTTTGTAAAAAATTGATAAGATGATTCTAATATATATGGGCATACAAAGGGCCAAAATAATAAAGACCCTTATGAAGAAAATATGAGTCTTGCACTACCAGTAACCAAAACTTACTGTAAAAGTAAAGTAAGACCATGTATTGTAGGGAAAATAAACAGGCTAATGAAATTATATCTCTATCAGACTTTGTGATGAAAATTGCTAAAATTTCTAGAAGAACAAATATTCAGTAGATAATCACAATCCATGAGAAAATAACCAAAAAGAAAAAAAAAAGAACCCTGCCTATGGTATGAGCAAATCACTTGTAATCTTTTCTAACCAATTAGAAATTTAATCGTCTGATAGTTGGAACTCTGAGGTCTTTGTGTTGGCTATATGGCCTAGAAATCTGTGACACTTTTTTTGCTTAAAAACTTATTTATTGATATTCCATTTTTATTTTAAAATTAATAAACATTATTTTCTAGAGCAATTCTAGCTTCACAGAAAAATTGAGCAGAAAGAACAGAGTTTTCATATGTCCTCTGCCCCCACACACAATCCCCCCCACTATTGACATCCCATACCACAGTGCTATATTTCTCACAATTAATAAACTCACATTGAAACATTATTATCCAAGGTGACAGTTTACATTAGGGTTCACTTTCATTATAAATTCTATGGTTTTTGACAAATGTATCCACCATTATAGTATCATACAGAGTAGTTTCACTGACCTGAAACTCCTCTGTGCTTTGTATATGCAGCCCTCACACCCCCTTAAACCCTGGAAACTATTGACCTTTTTACTATCTTCATAGTTTTGCTTTTTCCAAAATTTCATATAGTTGTAATCATAGAGGTATGCAGCATTTTCAAATTAGCTACTATCACATAGTAATATATATTTAAGTTTCTTCTATGTCTTTTTATGGCTTCATGACTCATTTCTTTTAAGAGCTAAATAATATTTTATCCATTCACCTACTGAAGGATATCTTGATTATTTCCAAGTTTTGGCAATTATGAATTAAAACTTCTATAAACATCCATGTCCAGGTTTTTGTGAGAATATAATTTTTCAATACATTTGAGTAAATCCAAAGAGCACAATTGTTGGATCATATGATAAGAGTATGTTCAGTTTTTTAAGAAACTGCCTAGCTGTTTTCCAAAGTGGCTATACCATTTTGCTTTCCAACCAACAATAAATGAGAGGTCCTGCTGCTCTACATTCTTTTCTTTTATTTCAAAATGTTAATAAGGTACAATATTTTGGGTTACATGAATCTCTTTTGTAATGCTTGAGTCATGGCTATAGGTGTGTCCATCATCCAAATTGTGTTCCTTGTATACATTAGGTAGGCTTTTGCCATTCTTCTTCTATTCCCTCCCCTCTGGTTGATTTCCACTGAGTTTTATCTCCCTCTGTACACATGTGTGTCTATCAGTTCCGATTTAATTGCAAATACATGTGGTGTTTGTTTTTCCATTCTTTAGGTACTTCACATAGGAGAATGCTGTCCAGTTCCATCCAAATTGTTGCAAAAGGAATTAATTCATCCTTGTTATGGTGAAGTAGTACTCCATGGTGTATATACAGAAAATTTTATTAATCCATTCATGAATTTATGGACACTTGGTTTCATTCCACATCTTTGCAATTGTGAATTGTTCTGGAATAAACATTTGAGTGCAGGTGTCTTTTTGATAAAATGACTTATTTTTCTTTGGGTAGATGCCCAATAGTAGGATTGCTCTATGGAATGGTAGGTCTACTTTTAGTTCTTTGAGGAAGCTCCATACTGTTTTCCATAGAGGTTGTACTAATTTGCAGTCCTATCAACAGCATATAAGCATTACTTTCTCTCTGCATCTGTGCCAGCATCTATTGTTTTTGGACTTGTTAATAAAAGCCATTCAAACTGGTGTAAGACGATACCTCATTTTGGTTTTAATTGGCATTTCCCTCATGATTAGTGATCTTGAGCATTTTTATATGTTCATTGGCCATTTGTTTATCTTCTTTTGAAAAGCTTCTGTTGATGTCTTTTGCCCACTTTTTAATGAGATTTTTTTTTTTTTTGGTGCTGATTTGCTGATTATTTCCTTAGCTGTGATTTACAAATTTAATGCAATCTTCATCAAGATACCAATGTCATACTTCACAGATCTAGAAAAAATAATTCTATGCTTCATTTGGAACCAGAAATGAGCCCAAATACCCAAAGAAAACTTAAGCAAAAAAAACAAATCTAGAGGCATCACATTGCCAGACTTCAAACTATACTAAAAGGGTATAGTAACCTAAACAGCATGATATTGGTACAAAAATAGAGACAGTACAATGGAACAAAAAATAGAGAACGCAGTTATAAAACCACCTATCTACAGCCAACTGACTTTTGACAAAGCAGACAACAATATACACTGGGTAAAAGAAGCCTTATTCAATAAATAGTGCTGGGAATATTGGATAGCCACATGCAGAAGATGGAAACAGGACCCCTGTCTCTCACCACCCACAAAAATTAATTCAAGAAGGATAGAAGACTTAAATTTAAGGCATGGAACTATAAGAATTCTAGAGGACAATGTACGGAAAACTCTTCTAGATATTGGCCTAGGCAAAGAATTTATGTGTAAGATCCCAATGGCAATCACAGCAACAACAAAAATTAATCAATGAGATTTGATTAAACTAAAAAGTTTATACTGCTCTCTATTCTTTCCAGTATATGATGTTGTCAGTGTTTTGGATTTTTGCCATTCTAATAAGTGTGCAGTGATATCACATTGTTTGAATTTGCAATTCCCTAATCACATGTGATTTTTAGAAGATTTTTATATGCTTATACTATGGTCCATTGGTGATCTCCAACATTTATATATCAGATCTTAATTCCCAGTGTTATAGTATTAAGAAATTGGGCCTTTGGCAGAAGTGATTAATTTATTAGGGCTTCACCCTCCCGAATGGGTTTAATGTTCTTATAAAGAGGCTGAAGGGAGTGTTCTTTCTCCATCTGCCATGTGAGAAGACAGCATTCATCCTTTTTGCAATTTGAGAACACACAGAAAGTGCCATCTATGGGAGAAACGGGTGCTCAGTAGACACCAAATATGCCAGTGACTTGATATTGACCTTACCAGCTTCCAGAACTGGAGCCATAAAATTTCACTGTTTATAAGTTACCCAGTCTAAGGTACTTTTGTTATAGTAACAGGAATGGGCTAACACAGCTTATTTGCTATCTGCATGTCTTTTTTGGTGAGGTTTATAAACAGGTCTTTTGTCCATTTTTAAATCATGTTCATTTCCTTATTGTTGAACTTAAAGTATTTTTTGTTGTTGTTGTTGAGAAAGTGAGAATACAAGCCACAGACTGGAAGAAAATATTTCCAAAAGACCTATCTAATAAAGAATTGTTATCAAAAATGTAAAAGGATCTCAAAGATTTTTTTAGTGGCCTTAGTAATGCTTAGAATTGCTGCATTGACAACCTTGCATGAAAATTAATCTATCTTACTTTTTAACTGATATTAATAGATCTTGAATGGGAAACAGCCATATAAGCTCACCTTATTCCAGGATTTTATTATAGTTTTGATTCCTTCAGTTTTCAGACTTTCATTTGAGTTTAGCACTGAAGGGATCAATTACCTTTTTTAAAATAATTTTTGTACAATGATTATTTCTGCTTCAGGAACATGACTGAGATCCTGGTATCTCTTTTCACACAGGTCACCAAAAAGCAATCTGATAATGAGAACTATGGGCTTGAACCACACCACATCTCCAAATGATTCTAAACTTAATAACAATCTCAAGAGCTCTTCAAGGCCTATTGAAGTATCTGTCTGCAGAATTAATCAGAGATGCCTTTGGAAATAAAATATATTAAGTTTTTAAGAAACTTTGAGAAGCTTTTTATGTGAATAAGAACATTTAAAAATAATTACATGTGCCATCATGATGAGGCATGTCATCTAGGAGTCATGCATGACATACCATGAGTAGGACAACGGAATTGAATTTCTGCATCCCAAACTTTACTGTCACTACATAAAAATAACTACTACTGCTGTTCAAAAATGCTTTGAGCAAAAGCTCTAATGTTCCAAATGATCCTGCAAATCCCATTTCTATATGCTTTTTAAGTTGTTTAGTTCTGAATCAGCAGTCTAAAAGTGTGTTTAAACACTGCAGGTAATCATTTCCCATGGAACAAATAGGAAGGAAATCAGGTTATGGCGAGGGCACCCAGCAGGACTCTTCTACTGTCTACTCAGTGTCAATGTAAACTGATTTCTTTAAGAAAGACACTCAGGGAAAAGGGAACAGATTGCAGGAGACATGTTCTGCATGCAAGAAAGAGCAAAGAGATAGGATAAGGATACTTCGTGATAATTATACAAAAGGATAAAAAACATAGAAACAGTATAGCTATAGAATAATAATATTGCAGCAGGTGGAATTTGTACAAACTATGTTTGCTTGCAACAGCACAAAACAGATAACACGTGAGTGTTTGGGCCTGTTCTCTTTCTTTTATGCAAAATAAATGCAAACTCATAAGTTCCTGATCACTTTTTTATCATGGTTAACATTACTTAAATTGCTGTTTTCCAAGCACAAGGTTTGAGCTAAATAAATTTTAAAAAGTGGGCCATGAAAAAAAATAAGTGGACCATGTAACAACTGAGAGGAATGTATGTATTAAGAATAATCCTAAGAAAACATAAAATTCTGTGATGTATCTGGAAGTATAATAAAGAGCTCAGGAAATTTAGATATATTTGTGCCTACAAACGTAATTAGCTGCATGCTAGTTAAGCATAGCAGTATGCAGAAAAGAACATTATCACAAAGGGTAAAATCTTCCAGGCCACTCTTGAACACCAAAAGGCAGCTATGAATGAAAAAAAGCCATGCATTCTTTTACTTTGGGATAATACAACTGCATTACTAGTGGGTGGAGCACTTTTTAAAAATTAAATATTTTATTTTGAAATAATTTTAAATTTGCATGCAATTAAAAAATAACACAGAGATCCCTTTGCCCTTTCGAAATGTTCACACAATGGCAGCACCTTGCAAAACTATGTAATTCCATATCATAACCAGGATATTGACATTAGTACTATCACCAAAAGGATATCTCACTGTATTTTGGGTACATATATTGCCATTACCATCACAATTTGTCCTTAACCACTGGCAATCACTTCTCTGTTCTCCATTTCTATAACTGTGCCATATCAAGAATGTTATATAAGTAAAAATATACAAGATGTGACCTTTTGTCATTGGCTTTTTTCACTCAGCATACTTCCTTGTAGAATCATCCAAGTTACCTTGTGTATCAAGAGAATAATTCATTCCCTTTTTTGTTGAGTTAATGGTACAGTGATTTGTTTAAGCATTCAGACATTGAAAGATATTTGCGTTGTTATCAGTTTTGGGCTGTTACGAATAAAGTTCCCATGAACATCAGCCTACACATTATTGTATGAACATAAATTTTCATTTCTCTGGGTAAATTCTCCAAGGGTGAAATTGCTAGGTGTTATGGTAGTTGCATGTTCAGTTTTAAAAGAAGCTACCAAACTGCTTTCCAAAATGACTTTACCATTTTAAATTCCTACCATCAATGTATGAATCATCCTATTTTATTGCACCCTGGCAAGAATTTGGTGATATCTCTATGTTTTTATTTTACCCATTCTGATAGGTCTGCAGTGATAACTAATTATAGTTTTAATTTGCATTTTTCTAATGGCTAATAAGGTGGAATACCTTTTCATGTGTTTGTTATCTGTGAATCCTCTTCAGTCATATGTCCGTTCATGTCTTTTGTCCATTCCTAATTTTTTTTAATATTCAGCTTGGAGAGTTCACATATTCAAGATAGTAGTCCATTGTTGGATATGTGGTTCTAACTCCCATATCATAATTTGTCCTTTTATAGTCTTAACAAAGTCTTTTGTAAAGCAAATTTTCAATTTTTAAATTTCAATAGATCTAAGTGAGCTCCAGTGTATTAATCTTTTCTTCTATTGATTATACTTTTGGTGTCAAGTCCATGGTCCATTTCAAGTAAATTTTTGTATAAAGTGTGAGGTTTAAGAAAATAATATTTTTGTTTGTTTTGTTTTTGTTTGATTTTTGTTGTTGCTGTTATTTTCCCATAAATGTCTCCTTGCTCTAGCACCAGTTGTTGAGAAAAATATCCTTCTTCCATCAAATTGCTTTTGTAATTTTCTAAAACCTCAGTTGGACATATTTGGATGGGGGTTTTGGATTTCTGGGTTACCTTTTTTATTTTTTATGTGCCTATCCATCCAACAATACCACACTGACTTGATTACTCTAGGTTAGCTACATAGAAAGGCTTAATATCAGGTAGAGTAATTCTTCCCACTTATTTTGGTTATTTCAATTGTTTTAGCTATTTAGGTCTTGTGTCTTTCCATACAAATTTCAAAAAAGCTTGTCTATGTTATAAAAAGCCTTTTTGCATTTTTATAAGAATTAATTAACCTATAAATCAATTTGAGGATATGTTGACATTTTTACCATGTTCAATCTTTCAATTCATGAGCATAGTATGTGTTTCCATTTATCTGGGTCTCTCTGATTTTTATCAGCATTTTATAAGTATCAGCAAACAGATCTTGGCCTTATTTATTTAAGTTTATATCTAAGTATTTTAATTTCTTTGGAGTAATTATAAATTGTGTTGTTTTTGAAATTTTAGTTTCCATGTGGTACTTAGTATATACATGTGATTGATTTTTGTGTGTCGGTTTTGAATTCTGTGACCTTACTCAATTCATTAGTTATAGGAGTTATTTTTGTAGGCTTCTTGGGATTTTCTACATAGAAAATCATGTCATATAAAAATAGGCACAGATTTATTTCTTCCTTTGAAATAAGATTTATGTTTGTTTTGTTTTCTTGCCTAATTGCTCTGGCTAGAAGCTCCACTAGAATATTGAATAGAAGCGGTAAGAACAGACATTCTTTCATTATTCCTGATCTTAGGCTAAACACATTCAGTCTTTTACCATTAAGTATGATGTTAACTGTAGGACTTTTGCAGATGTTCTTTATCAAGTTCAGGGAGTTCCCTCTATTCCTAGTTTTTTGAGAGTTATTTTTTAACAGGTGTTAGATTTTGTCAAATACCATTTTTGCATTTTTGCATCAGTTATTATAATTATATGATCTTTCTCCTTCAATCTGTTGATATGATTGTTTACACTGATTGATTTTTTGGATGTTGAACCAGTCTTATGAACTTGAAATAAATCCCACTGAGTCATATTACATAATGAGTACTATACATTATTGGCTTTTTATATTCTAATTTCTTTTTGCATATAAGTTCATGAAAGATATTTGTTTGTAGTTTTATTTTTGTTACTGCTTTTGTCTGGTTTTGGCATCAGGATAACATTGACTTGATACAATGAGTTAAATAGTGTTTCCTCTTCATCTATTTTCTGGAAGAGGCTTTTGTGTTGCATGCCCTAAAATGTCAAGTGCTATTTTTAAGTCTTGGAACCTCACAAGGGCTCAAAGGCCTAATTATACATTCTCCTTCTCTCACCAGATAGACTCCACCCTGAGGGAAGCATTCCCACCTGGCTAGTTTTCTTATCAGTAAGACCGGCTGCCAAACAGCTGAACTTCAACCTTATAGGTTTCAACTTCCTGCCAGCCTTTGAAATTATTCAAACAACCAAGTCACATTCTACTGCAAGAACTAAAGATGACCTCACTCTCTGTTTACTATAAAAGCTTGCCTTCCACACCCCGGGGTAGTTCATTCTATTCCTGAATACAGCACTTATGTGGTTCTGCATGGTGTGCAGTGTCCTCCTCTCCAAATCTGTGGTTATATGTCACTAATAAATTGCTGCTAATTTTACCTGTCCACTTCCAGGTGTCCAGTGTTCACATATCTCTTACTATTTAGGGTGTGTCTGGGGTCCTTTTATCACCAATGTTGTGAATAGAAAGTGTTTAGAATAGTTGTGTATAATTGGTGTTAATTAATTTTTAAATATTTGGTAGAATTCTCCAATGAAATCATCTGGTCATGGAAATTTCTTTTTGGAAGGTTCTTAATTACAAATTCAATCTCTTTAATGATTATGGCATTAATAGTCCCACTATTTCATTTTGGTTGAGTTTTGGTATTGCGTAATATTCAAGGAATTGTTGAATTTAAAATTATAAAGTTTTAAGTTGTCCAATTTAAAACTGTAAAGTCATTCATATAATTTTTTTTATCCACTTAGTGGTTGCTGAATCTGTAATAATATCCCCTGTTTTGTTCCTGATTTTGGTGATCAGTGTCTTTGCTCTTTTTATATTTTTGAGTCTTGCTATAGATGGATAAATTGTATAAACTTTTTAAAGAATTAGCTAGTAATTTTATTGATTTTTCTTCATTATTTTCTTGCTTGAAATTTTATTAATTTCTGCTCTTTTATTATTTATTTCCTTCTGCTTCCTTTGGGTTTATATATTTTTTCTTTTCCTCTTCTCTTGACAACTTTCTTCTTTTCTAGCATAAGCATTTTGTACTATGTTTCCCCTTTTAACACTGCTTTAGCTACATCTCAAAAATTTTACCGTGCTCCATTTTCATTATGTTCTATGTAGTTTTAAATTTTTCTCTAGACTTCTTCTTTGACACATGAATAGTTTAAGTTTTTAAAATTTTAAAAATATTTTAAAAGGTTTCTGTTCTGTATTATTTCTACTTTTTATCTACTATGGTCAGAGAATATACTTGTATTGTTTCGATTTTTAAAAATATGTTGAAGCTTGTTTTATTAATTAGGAAATGACATGTCATAGTGAAGATTCCATGAACACTTAAAAAAATGTGTACTCTTCAGTTATTGAGTGGAATGTTCTTTAGATGTTAGATACTGTCAATTGATTTGTTGTTGAGTTCATATGTTTCCTATTTTTTTGTCCAATAGTTCTATCAATTACTGATAATGGAAAGCTAAAGTCCCAAACTATAGTTATAAATTAATCTATTTCTCCTTTTAACATTTTTAGATTTTGTTTCATGTATTTTGAAGTTATGATTTTGCTACATACACATTAAGGATTGCTATGTCTTCTTGGTGGATTCCTCCTTTCATAATTATAAAATGTACTTTTTCATCACTAGTAATTTTCTTGGTTATAGTCTACCTTATCCAATCTTCATAAAGCTACTTCTGCACTACTGCTTTTTTGTTTTTAGTAAAGTTAGTGTGATAGATCTTTTTCCATCCTTTTACTTTAAAACTATCCATGTTGCGTTTGCAGTGTGGTTATTTTATACAGCACATAGTTGTGCCCCTTTGTGTTTTCTTCACTTGGCCAGTCTCTTTTATTGGTTTACTTAGACCATTTTCATTTAAAGAAATTATTATATGTTAGTAATTAAGTCTGCCATTTTATTATTTGGTTTCTCTGTGTTTCATCTTTTTCTCTATGCCCTTTTTCTCTATTCTTGCCTTCTTGTAGATTCCTTAATGTTTTAAGAATTTAATTTTGTTTTAGTTATACTATTTTGGAGTATATCATTTTGTAAACATTTCTTGTTATTTCTATACATATTCCAATATAGATATGTAATTTATCACAGCCTACTGAGAATCAATGTCTTACCATTACAAGAGAAGTATTGAAACTCTGCTTCCATTTGAGTCCCTTTATCTTCTCCTGTTATTAAATATAATTGTATCTAGTATTTCCTCTACATATATTGGGCACCACACCAAATTTTATAATTTTTGCTGTGACAATGAGATATAAAAAAATTTCATAAGAAGATTAAAACCTATTTATTTCTACTTTCAAGTTCTAATCTTTATCTTATCACTTACTCTGAAGATATTTCTTTAGTGAGAGGTGAGAGGTGCAGATCGTGTTTCAGTATTCTACATGTGGTTATCTAATTTACCCAGCGCTATTTATTGAATAAGGATTCTATTCCCTGGTTTATGTTTTTGTCTGCTTTGTCAAGGATTAGATGGCTATATGAGGATGGTCTTATATCTGGGTTCTCAGTTCTGGTCCATTGGTCTATGTCTCTGTTCTTGTTCCAGTACCATACTGTTTTAGTTACTATAGCCTTGTGGTATAGCTTGAAGTCTGGTAAATTGATGCCTCCCAATGTGCTTTTTTTGCTTAAGATTGATTTTGCTATACGGGGTCTTCTCTGGTTCCATATGAAGCGTAAAATTATTTTTTCTATATCTGCAAAAAGTGATGTCGGTATTTTAATAGAGACTGTATTGAATCTGTATATCACTTTGAGTAGTATAGACATTTTAACAATGTTGATTCTGCCGACCCATGAGCATGGTATAGTTTTCCACCTGTTTATGTCCTCTGCTCTGTTCTTCCTCAATGTTTCATAGTTCTCCCTGTAGAGGTCTTTTACCTCCTTAATTAAATATATTCCCTGGTATTTTATTTTCTTTGTTGCTATTGTGAAGGGTATTGATTCTTTGATTTAGTTCTCAGTTTGACTGTTGTTGGTGTATAGGAATGCTACTGATTTCTGTACATTGATTTTGTAACCTGACACTTTACTGAATTTGTTTATCAATTCCAGTAGTTTCATGGCAGAATCTTTGGGGTTTTCTAGACATAAGATCATATCATCAGCAAAGAGTGATAGTTTGACCTCTTCTGCCACCATTTCGATGCCCTTGATTTCCTTCTCTTGTCTGATTTCTCTGGTTAGGACATCCAGTACCTCAAAAAGTCCCAAAACAATAAATGTTGGCATGGATGTGGATAGATAAGGACACTCATGTACTGCTGATGGGACTGCAAACTGGTACAACCTCTGTGGAAAGTAATATGTAGATACCTCAAAGAGCTATAGGTAGAACTACCATTTGATCTAGCAATCCCATTAATGGGCATCTACCTGAAAGAACAAAAGACATTTTATAAAAAAGACAACTGCACTAGAATGTTTATAGCAGCACAATTTACACTTGCAAAGATGTAGAAACAACCCAAGTGTCCATCAATACATGAGTGAATTAAGAAAATGTTTTATATGTATACCATGGAGTTCTACTCAGCCACAAAGAGCATTGGTGATCTAACACCTCTTGTATTATCTTGGATAGAGCTGGAGCCCATTCTAAGTGAAGTATCATAAGAATGGAACAACAAGTACCACATGTACTCACCATCAAATTGGTATTAATTGACCAACACATAAGTGCACATATAGTAGTAATATTCATTGGGTGTCAGAAGATGGGAGGGGGAAGGAGGAGAGGGGTACATACACACCTAATGGGTGCTGTGAGCACCATCTGGAGGATGGACATACTTGAAGTGCTGAGTCTGGTGGGGCTAAACCTATGTAACCTAAACATTTGCACCCCTGTAACATGCTGAAATAGTAATAATAAAAAAGATCTTTCTATAGACATTCTTAATAGATAGATTTGCTAGAGACAAATTTTCTTAGTATTCTTTAATTGAGAATGTTTTTTCTTTCCCTTCATTCCCAAAGGAGAGTTTTATTGGCTGTGGAATTTTCAGTTGACTTTCTTTTCTTTCCATATTTCACAAAATGTTATACCACTTGTTTCTGGTCTCCATGATTTCAGATGACAAATACATGCCATTTGAATAGATGTCTTTCAATTGTTAATATGCCCTTTTTCTCTTGTTTAAGATTTTTTTCTTTGTATTTTTGTTTTTAGAATATTAACTATGATATGTATTGGCATGGATTTATTTGGGTTTATCCTATTTGGTGTTGACTCAGCTTTTTGAATCTATAGATTTATGCCTCATCAAATTTTGGAAGTTATCAGCCATTATTTCTTCAAATAATTTTTCTGTCACATTCTCTCTCCCCTTTATTTTTGGAGCTAAAATAATAAGACTATTAGATTTGGGGTTATTATTCCATAGGTTTTTATTTCAGTTTATTTTTTTAATTTTTATTTTTAGTTTATTTTCCTTTGTTGTTCATATTAAGGGAATTACATTGATTAGTCCTCAAGTTTACTGATTCTACTATCATTTTCACTTCACTATCTAGCCATTCTGGTAATTTTGAAAGAATTTTTTGTTTGTTTTTCCATCCTGTCATATGTATTGAATTAGTAATGGTTAATTTTATGTGTAAGACTGGGTTATGAGGTGCCCAAATTAAACATTATTACTGAGTGTGCCATTGAGGGTGTTTCTGGATAAGATTTGCACTTGAATAGGTGGACTCAGTAAAGTTGATTGCTATCCTCAATGTGGATGGGCATCATCCAATCCACTGATGGCCTGAATAGAACAAAAGGAGGAGGGAAGTTTACTTTTTTTCTTAATGCCTCACTAAACTAGCTGGAGCATCTCATCTCATCTTCTCCTGCTCTTGGACTGGGATTTACTCCAGTGACTCCCCTATTCCTCAGGCATTCATACTTGGATGGAATTACACCATTGGCTTTCCTGTGTTTTCACCTTGTAGACAACAGATCATGGTATTGCCCAGACTCAATGACCATGTGAGCCAAATAGTCTATTGGTTCTGTTTGTCTGGAGAACCTTGACTAATACATATTTTGATGCCAAGAGTGGTTCTAGAGGAACAGAATGTTAAGAATAAGTTTTCTTAATTGAGTCCAGGGTTTCTGGAGTTAGCTGTCTAATCTGATTAGATTTAAATATGATAATGACTTTATTTCCAGTAGTAGAGATGACACTGATAGTTCATGGCATAATCTAACAATAAATATGTGCAAAATATTTGCCTTAGATACTCTTAATCAACATCTTATAAAAGCAAGTAAAAGAGTAACTCTGTATATGATACTTTCAAACATTTTTGGAAATCTAACAAATATAATGATGCTGGCAGGTTGCTCATAATGTTACTATACAAAGTGAGGCAAGAAAAGGATATGTTTAGAAATATAAATTCCCAGCTCAAGAACTACACAAATGACTAAGAGCTACTATGTGTATTCTGAAGGAGATCCTTATTTCCTGTAGCCAGAGGACTGACATTGCTAAAAATCAAACACATAATTTCATCCTGTGATTGGCTAAATTATAATACAGATTGAACTCTCACCTTCCAGGGTGTCTATGGTTAAAGTAAGGGCATTTATTGGGAAATAAAAGGATGCTAAAAGATGAGGATGTCTGGGAAGACACTGATGAAGCTGGGGACATTGAAACTCTAAATATTGGTGAGTCTTGGCCTGTGGAAGAAGTTTCATCACCTCTGCCCTCCCATGGAAGCAGCTTTTCCACACAAAAGGAATTGATTTCCCTACTCCCAGCAGGAGTGGCCTTCCCACCCCAGTGGAAGTAGTTCCCCACCCCCAGTGGAAGCAGTATCCCCACTCATGGTAGTATTGGTCTTTCTACTTCCATCTGAGGAGGTTTACCATGCATTGCCTTAGGAAAATCTAATGGCCTCTCCTGAGGCAGTTGTGATACAAGAAAATGATATTACTCCTCAGAACTCATCCCACCACCTCTATTTCCTTCTAGACTCATAACTAAAGATTCAGCAGCCCCCTAAAAGTGAGTTAAGATGTGACCTTAAAGAAGTACATTATAAACCAAAAGAATTACTTAGGCTTTCTAATTTACACAGATAGAAACCTGGGGAGGGGATTTATAGATACAAATACTAAGGATATTGGATAATGGTGAAAGGAATGTAAAGTTGTATAAGGCCAAATTCATTGATATGGGCTCACTAAGCAGAAATTCTGCATTTAATGTTACAACTCAAGAAGTTAAAAAGAATTCTAATAGTTTTTTTGATTGGTTGCCTGAAACATTGACCAAAAGGTGCCCTATAGTAAGCAAAGTGGAAATGCCTGACATGCCTTGGCTTAATGGAGACTAAGAGATTCTAAGGTTTAGGGAGATTGGAATACTAGAATAGATTTGTCATATAAGACGTATTCATTCACATTAGGGAGGTCTAGAAGACCTACATTTCACCAGTACTGTGAGAAATATATTTGAGGGGAGACCTAGCATCCTTGAAGAGTTCTGTGATCACTGCTCTCTGTAGGCCAGACCTCACACTGGGAACTGCAGTCACTGAATTGGGAAAACTAAACGCAATGGAAGTAATTTAACCCAATGTGGCAGGGGCCAATCAGCAGCTTTCAATGGCTAAGGGCTAAATGGGCATGATTACTGTGATAAATAAGAGTCAAAACAGCAATCAGAACAGTCTGACTTGCACAAAACAATAGCATTGGTAATCAATCATGGTGTTTCTAGAAGTGAAATGGATAGAAAGCCGACTAAATTTTACTTGATCTGTATAATCAGAAAAGTTCTATACCAAGAGAACAAATATCTAATCTGAATTGTAAAAACAGAGAGTAATGGCCCTTCAATCAATTTCCAGGCTTGAACCAGTTTATAGACCCAATCCCTTGAATGAAAGGGAGGTGGGGTCTACTTGAGAAAAGATCCTAGTACTCTACCAAAAATATTTCCTGTTAATTTTTCTCCTAGCCTTTGCTAAAGGGACTTGTAGCCTTTTACTAGGGTAATTATGCATTGGGGAAAAGAAAATCATCAGAAATCACAGGAACTGCTGGACACTATCTATGAACTGACACTAATTCCAGAAAACTCAAAATGTCACTATGGCTCTCCAGTTACAGTAGTGGCTAATAGGGGTCAGATGACCAATGGAATATTAACTAAGGTCCATTTCATAGTTAGTCCAGTGGGTCCCCAAACTGATCCTGTGTTTATTTCTTCAGTTCCAGGATGCATAATTGATATAGATGTATTAGCAGCTGTCAGAATTCCCACAGTTCCCACACTTGTGGAATGAGGGATATTATGATAGGAAATGCCAAATGGAAGCCATTAGAACCACCTCTACATAGTAAAATAGTAAAAACAAAAAAGCAATACTGCATTCCCTAAAGGGATTGCAGAGATTATTACTACCATCAAATACTTGAAAGATGCAACTGTGGTGATTCTCACCACACCCACATTCAACTCTCCTACTTGGCCTGTGAAGAAGACAAATCAATCTTGGGTACTGACAACTGATTATCATAAACTTAACAAGTGGCAACTTCAACTGCAGCTGCTCTACTGGATGTGGTTTTCTTGCTTGAGAAAATTAACACATTCCCTGGGATCTGATATGTAGCTACTGATCTAGCAAATGCCTCTCCATACTTGTCCATAAGGTCTACCACAAGCAGTTTGCTTTCAACCAGCAAGGCCAGAAATACATGTTCACTGTCCTACATCAAGTCCATATTAACCCTCTAGCTCTGTGTCATAATTTACTTTACAGGAATCTTGATAAACTTTTCCTTCCACAAGATAACACAATGGTCCATTACATTGATGACATTGTACTAACTGGATTTAGCAAGCAAGAAGTGGTGAATACTATAGATTCATCATTAAGACATTTTCATGTCAGAGGGTAGAAAATAAATTCAACAAAAATTTAGAGGCCTTCTACCTCAGTGAAATTTCTAGGAGTCTACTTGTAAGGGGCATGTTGACATATCCCTTCTAAGGTGAAGAATAAGTTGTTGAATCTTGTCCCTCCTACATCAAAGAGAGATGCACAATTCCTTGGATTTGAGAGACAATGCATTTCTCATTTTGATTTATTACTTTGGCCCATTACTGAGTGATCCACAAACTTGCTACTCTTTAGAGGAACTCAGTACAAGAGAAGGATCTGCAAAAGGTCTAGGCTAGTGTACAAGACTCTTTGCCATTTAGCCCATATGATCCAGCTGATCTAATAGTACTTTATGTGTTAGTGGAAGAGACAGAATGCTCCTGGGAGCCTTTGGCGGGCCCTTACAGGTGAATTACAGCACAGGCTTTTAAATTTTGAGAGCAAGGCACTGTCATCATCCTCAAATATCTACTATTTTTTTGAGAAATAATGCTTGATCTGCTACTGGGCCTTAATAGAGACTGAACACTTAACTATGGGACACCAAGTTACCACATAACCTGAGCTGCCCATTGTGTATTGGGTGTTATCTGACTCTTACCAAGCCATAGGCTTAGCTACGGACAGCAAAACTGTATCATCCAATGGAAGTAGTATATATGAGATTGGGTTCAAGCAGGTCTTGAAGGCACAAGTAAATTACATGAAGAAGTCCAAATGCCTATTGTTCCCACTCCTATTACACTGCCTTCTCTCTCTCATCCTGCACCTATGCCTTCATGGCTAGTTCCCCAAGGATCAGTTGACACAAAGGAAGAGAAGATGCAAGTTTGGTTTACAGCTGGTTCTGCATGATATGTAGGTACCAAACAAAAGTGGACATTTGCATCACAGTGAACATGGCCTGCACTGCAGCCCTCTCTGGGACATCCCTGAGGGTCACTGATGAAAGGAAATCCTTCCAGTCACAGAACCTCTAGTAGTACACCTGGTTGTTCACTTTTCTTAGAAGGAGAAATGGTAAGATATATGATTATATACTGATTCATGGGCCGTAGCCAATGGTTTCACTGGACAGTGAGGGACTTGGAAAGAACATGATTGGAATATTGGTGACAAATTTGTGGCTATATCTCTCTGAATGGACAAAAAATGTGAATATATTTGTCTCTCATGTGATTGCTCACCAAAGGCTGACATCAGCCATAAGGATTTCAATAACCAAGTAGATAGGATGTCCTGTTCTGTGGATACCAGCCAGCTTTCTACTGAAGTTACCCCTGTCATTACCCAATTGGCTCAAGAACAACATGCTCATGGTAGTAGGAATATAGGTTTTGCATTGGCTCAGCAACATAAATTTTCACTCACTAAGGCCAAATTGGCTATGGATACTGCTTAGTGCCTATTTTTCCAGCAACAGGGACCAACAATGAGCCCCCAATATGGAGCCATTTCCTGAAGTGACCACTAGCTACCTGATGGCATGTTGATTTTATTGGCTCAATTCCATCATGGAAGAGACATTGGTCTTTGCTCAAATAGACACATACTCTGGATACAAACTTGCCTCCTCTGTACACAATTCTTCTGCCAAAATTATTTATGAAGTTATAAAATGTGTTATACATCACCGTGATATTCCACATAGTATTGCTTCTGATCGTAGAACTCACCTAACAGTTAAAGAAATGTGGCAATGGTCCATGTTCATGAAGTTGACTTATCTCATCATGTTCCTTACAAACCGAAATGTAATTCTTTGACAATAATAATGTGATAAATTGGATTATTTCTGCCATATCTTCTCTTTCTCATTATTAAGTGAAAATTGTACATGCATATATATTGCTTTGTAACTTTACAGTGTCTTACACTGTGGCCAAAGATTACTTTCCCACCATGTGATTTTGTGCTTGTCCTTGTGACTTGCTTTAGCCAGGAGAATGTGAGTATAAATAATATTATCTTGGTTCCAAATCCAGGTTTTAAGAAAACATTGCACATTTATCCTCCCCCACTTGCACTTCCGCAATCAGACACAAGTAGCACATGCTCAGAATGTTTGCTAGTTTGAGAAAAATGAGGAGAAACACAGGGAAAAAGCAATTCCAATTCACAGACTGGACTAAGTCTAATTGACACACACACTGAAATAAAGCCAACTCACAAACCCATGAAGGAGAGCAAAAATGTTTGTTATTTTACTAGCCTACTGAGATTTTCTTTTTCTTATACAACATGAATAAAGCAATCACCGCTTCAAATTATGTATAAAGTTGATGAAACTCTGGTAAATAAATCAGTAAATAAACAGTAAAAACAAAAATCATGAATGTCAGAAATGAAAGAGTACAATCCTATAAATATGAAAAGGATATTATAAACAGTTATTGATAACTTTGACAATTTAGATGAGTAAGCACCTAGAAAACAATTTATGAACCATAAGAATTAGAAAATCTGAGTACTTCATGTATTAAATGAATTAACTCTACTATTAAGAGTCTTTCAAAAAAAACCCAAAAATGTCAGTCTCAAATGGCTTCAATGAGGAGTCTTTGAAAACCTTTTAGTCAAGAGATTTTGACAAACTTTTCCAAATAACAGGAAAAAAATAGAACACTTCTCATTTCATTTATGAGACAGTATGACTTTGATCCCAAAACCCTTTAAGAAAGAAAGAATGGAGATTCTAGAAAACTTACCTCTCATGAACATGGATGCAAAAATTTTAAGTACTGTATTAGCAAATCAAATTTTATGATATATGAAAGAGATAATACAACATGACCAGTTGAGTTTATCCAAATAGCGCAATGATGATTTAACATCAATTGTTAAAATTCATCAGCACATATGGAAACAACATTCATAGGAAATCAAACAGGTGGGAGGGGATGGGTAAATTCACACCTAATGGGTACAATGGACACTATCCGGGGAATCGACACACTTTGACTCAAAGTGTACAAAAGCAATTTATGTAACTGAAATGTTTGAACCCCATAATATTCTGAAATTTTAAAAAAAGATGAAAGAAAAAAATGAACATGGGTTAAGAGAAAAAGAAATAAATTGTTAATATGTGGAACAATATATTAAAAAAAGTGACAAGAGATTCTGACTATAAACCAAAGCTTAATTTAAAGTAGTATGATTTATTGTGATATTGCAGCTCTGAGGAATGGCAAAGATCATTATCATTTATTTGATATTGTATGAAATAAATTATTGGTGGCCCTCTAATAATTAATAATAAACAGATTTTTTGCTAAATAGATGTTTAATAAATAAAATTCATCACATTTTTAAAAAGTAGAAAATCATTTTATCTTGATAAATAGAGCAAAAGAATTTTTTAAAAATAACATCTATTCATAAGAAAAAAATGTACTTAGAAATAAATGGAAACTTTTTTAATCTGATAAGGATTATCTGCAAAACCCTATAGTAAACATCATACTTAATGATAAAATTTTAAAAGTATGCCACCATGTTTTATTGTAGGAAATTACAGCTTTTTGAAATAAGGATAATCAAAAAGCCCCCAAGAATAGTCAAGGCAACCTTGATCGAGAAGAACAAAGTTGGAAGATAGAAACCTCTATGTATCAAGATTTATTTTAACATTATAGAAGTAAGAGATGGGTTGTATTGGTGCCAGGATATACAAATAGACTAAAGGTACAGAATATGGAATCCAGGAAAAGACCCACACATGTATCATTCAACCCATTATTGACAAAAATAACTTTATTCTTGTGTAGGGAAGAAATGGCCTTTTTAATAAAATGTGCTGAGTAAATTGGATACCATTTTGAAAAAAAAAAGAATTTCAATGCTATTTTATCTCATATACAAAACCAAATTCCAGATGGATTGTAAACCTAAATGTAAAGCTAAAATAATTAAAGTGTTAGAAAAATATAAGTGATTCTACATACATTTGACTTAGGCAAAAAAGTATTAAAAAGGACACAAAATGTGATTAACCAAAAAGGGAAAAAATACAAATTGTACTAAATTTAAATTAAGGATTTTTGTTTATCAAACACACTGTTTTGATAGAAGAGTGAAAAGAGTGAAAATCCAGGTTATATGGTGTGACAAGATATTTTTAATGCATATACCCAACAGGACATATATCTAGAATATAAAAATAATTCTTGGAAATCATAAGAAAAAGAAAGAAAGTTTTTAAAAGAATAAATACCATAAAACCCAAAAGAAATATGGGTAAATGACTTTAATAATTCCTTCAGAAAGTGTTTATCTTAATGATCAATATGCACATAAAAAGATGTTCAATTTCACTGGTAGAAAAATGCAAATTTTAACTACACAACAGAATTATAAAAAAGACTATAATAGCAAGTGTTGGTGAGGATGTGAAACAAATGTAACCCTCAAATAATACTTGTGGAAATATAAATTTGTAAAACACTTAGGAAAACTGTATGACAGTATTATTATAAATGAACATGAGCATATTCTGTGGCCTAGCAATTTCAATCTTCTGCAAATAGTCAACAGAAATTTGTACAGTTGGTCACAAAAATACATACAACAATGTTAAAATAGTTGTTAGCAGCATAACTTACAATAAGCAAATATGGAAACAATGTCCATCTTAATGTCCACGTAGAGTAGAATGAATACATTAATACATTTTGCTTTATTCATCTAGTGAAAATCTATATGGTAACTAAAATAAACAACAACCAATATCGCAACATGTTTGAATCTCAGGACCTATTATTAAGCATAATCTATGCAGAGAAGAGTATTTATGGCATTATTCCATTTATATATAATTAAAATACAGATAAAACTATATTGGTAAGGATGGGGTTTGTGCTTAGGAAAGATACAAAGGACTTTCTGTTTTTTGACCGAGGTATAGTTGATACAGTTGTTTTTGTGTTGTGAAAATTCATTGAACTTTCCACTTATGATATGTGTACTTTTCCCTATGTATGTTACATTAAAACAACAACATTTAGTGGTTAAATGAGACCCATCTGAAGAAGTTACATTTAAGGTGAGATCAGAAAGATGAACATAACTTTTCTTTTTTTCCAGAGGATACTAGTGCAGAGGAAACACCATGAATAAAATACTTGAGGTTGAGAAAATTTGACATTTTGGAAGAAATGAAAGGAGACCCAACTGGCAGAAATGTCAAAATAGAGAGTAAGAATGACAGGAGATAAGGCTAGTGTACAGCCCTGAAGACCATGTTAAGAATTATGAACTTTATCTGACGAGCAATGGGAAGTCATAGAAGAATTTTAATCAGTGGCATGACATATTCCAATTTACTGTTGTTTTTAAGATATTGAATGCTGTGAGAATAATGCATTTGAGTGGAGAAAAAATTAAGTTAGGAGACAGATTAGGAGGTTATACAAGAAATGATAATGGCTCTTATAAAGCAGTAGAATTTGGAGCAGTAGAATTCAAATTACGTGGATATATTGAAGAAATATTTTGGAGGTAGATTGGGCAAAGATTGATGATAAATTGGTTGTAAGAAATGAAGGAAAGATATTTATCAAGTGTGACTCACATCTTTCCAGCTTATTCTCCTGAGTCATAAGATGGAGAAGCCTGAAGAAAATACAGATTTGGGTGAAGAATACAAAGTTCATTTAAGGTATATATACATATATATTTTTTAATTGTAGTAAAAATATCATAAAATGTACTATTGTAACCATCTTTAAGTATACAGTTCAGTAGTGTTAAGTGTATTCATATTGTTGTGCAAGAGAGCTCCAGAAAATTTTTGTCTTGCAAAACTGAACTCTAGATCCATTTAACCACAACACTCCATTTTCCCCTTCCTCCAGTCCCTGGTAACCACCATTCTACTTTGTGTTTATATGAATTTGACTCTTATAGATAACTCACATAAGTGAAATCATGCAGTATTTGTATTTTTGTGACTGATTTATTTTACTTAGCATAATGTCCTAAAGTTTCATCCATTTTGTAGCATGTGACAAGATTTTCTTCCTTTTTAAGGTGAAATAATATTTCATTGTATGCATATACCACATTTTGTTTATCTAACTATCCATTGTTGTACATTTGGGTTGCTTAATTTTAGATAGTTTAAATTTGAGAGTGCTATGAGGCTTCCCAATGGCAGTATACAGCTGTCTGTATATTGAAGTGTAGAGGTTATATTCGATGACAAAGGTTAAAGAAAGTCTAAAAATTAGCTGTTCAGACTCTATTTGACAATTTGACTCTCTTTTATTAGATATCATCAGATAAGTTTACTTATTCCAAAAGTCACCTTATGTAGTTGAAAAGGCATGTATAGTTTACTAGTACAGAAGCAAATCTTGCTAAAGCAATATTCTATAGTTGTTAGAACTTACCTGGTTTTGTTTCTTTTGTTGTGAGCATCTTGACTGCAATAGTCATGTAGGTGTTAAATGTCCAGGAGTTCTTTAACTTTAGTTTTTACAAATAGACCAAATAAAATTAATTAAGAAACAATTAACCTAAAGTGATACAGACTCTCTAAATGTTATACAATGGTTATAATATAGGTAATGGACTCCTCTAAATTAGAAAAGAATGAAAACTGTATTTCAATTGTACAGAAAAATGGAACAGATAATGTTACATAGATTGATTTCACTACAAGAGTGGATATAAATGTGACAAAAAATTCAATGCATGAAGAAATAAATCCAGAAAGGGAAGCATTAACAACAAAAAGTTTGAAAAGTAGAGAAAAAGACAAAGCAGCAATAGAAGAAGGCAATCAGGGAAAAAGAAAAGTCTTTTTCTGGATCGGGAATATTGGAAGGTATTTAAAGGATGAAGTACACTACCAAGAATTCTTTGATTACTAGCATGGTGACTCATTAGTCGACTTTTGTATAAGCACATGAAAAAAGCTTTCCTTGATTCTGTAATTGATTTCTTGTAAGTCTAATGTAGTGCATGGACCATCAGGAAAAATGTGCTCTGAACTGAAAGTCTGAGCTAGGTGAAAACTGGGGCTCAGAGATTTTTTTTAAAAGCCAAGATATCTACTAAGGTCAAGAGAATTTTGAAATATTTTTGGCAAAGGTGGACTAAGTGGCCAAAATAAAAGTCTTTTTTTTTTTTTTTGTATTTTCTGGGGTGGGAGGAATATAGAATGAATCCAGTTTTTTTTTTAGGTAAAATAAATTATCTTATTTGTATTAAAATATTTCTAACATTTCTGAAAGGTTGAAATTGCTTTTATCCAAACAATCAGTTAAAAATGAATGTTATAGTACTAAAATGAAAGAACACTTACTGATGATTCTATGTTACCTACCAAAATAATTTAAATTGATTCTAATATAACACAGCAATAATCATAGCCTTAATCAAGCAGTGCCTGTGCATTATGAATGTGCCTCATAATGCAATGAATCACAGTTTATTATAGATTACTGAACAATGTTCGAGGTGGGCTTTCAGTGGGACTCTAAAGTGAATAGGTATATCTTAAATTCCTTCTATAAGACTCATTCCTAAAACTGCACTCTTATATTGCATTAGAATGGGGTGGAGTTAAAACATTACCATTGAGGGTGAGAATCTGAGGCAACTATTTGGCATTTTTGTAACGATATTTTATTTTAAGTGATTTAAAATGATGGCATGTTTTACAAATAGTAAAGTCAACATTTCTCAGTTTTATAATTTTTTTTTCATGTCAGACAGGTAATACGCTGACGTCGTAATGAAGTTTGAGGAAAGCAAATCACACACATGTGCGTGAACACCCAATTATGATGCTTATGAACTACAACAGGATCTTAGTTTTAAAAATCTTTTGATGAGATTATCTGACCTTATATTGTTCTTAATAATTCACATGATACATGTGGAGATTTTTTTCATTATAGCATTTACTATTGTCTTTTTAAATCAAGCAACCTCAAGAAAAAAAAAGATTGTGACAAATATCTGCTTTCTAATAAGCAAAATTTATGAAGTCTCAGTTATTTTTTTGTTATTTCTGCTTTATCTGAACTAAACTGAACATACAAGCCATTCCAGTTTACAGTCAAAGGTTGTTTGCATACTCCTTCTTCTGTATTATATGATTCTACAATGAAAATAAAACATGACTTTAATCCCAAGAGATTATGACTGTGCTCACATCGTGCCAAACACCTTTCTGAAAAAAATGGAACAATTTCACCAATTGTGGCTATATTACAATATCCATATGTCGATTGCTGGGTAGATGAAGCAACAATAGATGACTGAGAAAAATAGGTTTAAAGTTTTAACAAAAATTTACCCTGAAGAAATTTAATTTTGTTTAATAACTCAGTTCAAGTTATAATTCAGTTCAAAAGGGTTTTTACAAAGCATTTATTTTGCAATTAACACAATGCTAGCCACTATGAGATATCAAAACAAGTACAAAAACACTAACATCTAATCGACAACTTACGCTATGCTAGGATCTGTGTTAAGCATATTACACGAAATATCTCATTTTATTTTCACAGCAACTCTATGAAGTAGAATCAATTATCATCTCAATTTTAAAAATGAAAAACCTCAGGAATATAAAGGTAACTTTTTCTAAGGTCATACAACTTGTAAATAGCAAAGCCTGGATTCAAACTCAGTCAATCTGACCTTAGAGATTGAGTTATGACATAACATATTCTTCTAACTCCAGTCCTAAAGGCAACCTGGTCAGACAAATGGGACACGGGGCCCATGCAGCAAAATGTAATGAAGTAGAAAATCATGTAGAACAGGCAGACATTACTATGACAGATGAGGAATAGACCATATTTCTTGCTTTTTTGGAACTGAAAGGCATTAGTGGAAGTCATTGGCTTCCTCGGTATCACGTGTGGCCTGTTTTAATTTATTTGTAAGAATTCTCATACTCAATGATTTTTAAAAAGGCGACATGATGGAATAGGATAGAATTATCTCATCTCTTATGTTTTCTCTTCCCTGTTTCCCTGTACTCACATCTAATGTGGAGGGGGTTTCTTTTCAAAAATCTGTTTCCTTGCATGCTACCAAGAAGATAACAATAAACCTGGATTTAAAATGTATTGCCCTGATCCACATTCACAACCAGTTTCCAAATAATAATGCTTAATTTTTCTTCTCATATTTACTTCTTAAATTGCATTCATTCAGGCACAGCCCTTATTTGAGTGCTCTGTAGAATTGGACCTTCTAATGTTTCTTAACAGGACTTCCTAACTATACCCTATATTGCTCCTTATCTTTCAGTCTTCCCATCTTATTTTTTATACAAACCACTAGTGAGCATTCCTAAATCACTTTTCTTCTCATGTCCTTTTCCAACATAAAAACTTTGAGTGAGGCCGGGCGCGGTGGCTCACGCCTGTAATCCTAGCACTCTGGGAGGCCGAGGCCGGTGGATCACTCAAGGTCAGGAGTTCGAAACCAGCCTGAGCAAGAGTGAGACCCCCGTCTCTACTAAAAATAGAAAGAAATTAATTGGCCAACCAAATATATATAGAAAAAATTAGCTGGGCATGGTGGCGCATGCCTGTAGTCCCAGCTACTTGGGAGGCTGAGGCAGGAGGATCACTTGAGCCCAGGAGTTTGAGGTTGCTGTGAGCTAGGCTAACGCCATGGCACTCTAGCCCAGGCAACAAAGTGAGACTCTGTCTCAAAAAAAAAAAAAA
>CAUYMX010111240.1:0-10876 GCA_963573855.1 Lepilemur septentrionalis
TCATCATAACTCACTGCAACCTCAGACTCCTGGGTTCAAGCGATCCTCCTGCCTCAGCCTCCTGAGTAGCTGGGACTATAGGTGTGCACCACACCCGGCTAATTTTTCTATTTTTGGTAGAGACGGGGTCTCGCTTTTGCTTAGGCTGATCTCGAACTCATGAGCACGAGCGATCCTCCCGCCTTGGCCTGCCAGAGTGCTGGGATTACAGGCGTGAGCCACCGCGCCTGGACTTCTTTAAGTCTTAGGAATATTGTGAACTCATTCCTTTGGCCACTCCTATGGTTTCTTCATCATTTAGGTAGTCACTGACCCTTTTGGGATGATGGATCCTCTCTCTGGAAAAAGGCTCACATGCATTCTATTCTGCACACAGTCCTGAGGGGTCATAAACCACTTAGAGACCATCACAATTGTCCCTAGGTTAGAAGCCCCTGTATTAAATACTTATTGAGTGCCTACTCTGTCCTGGATGGTGAGGAAACATAGGTGAGTAATGTCGAGTTTGCTCCTCGAGCGGAACACAACCTAGTAAGACTGCAGAGCAGTAAACACCCAGTTACAGCCCGGGTGACGAGAGCTGAGAGAAGGCTAACAGAGAGTAGTACTGTGGGGACCCAGCGTAGAGGAATTTCGTCCAGACTGGGGAATTAAGGAAAGATCACTGGAAGATGTGACATCTGCACGGAGACTTTAAGCAAGGCCAAGTAGGAGGATGGCAGGGGCGCCAGACAGTGGAAGGAATGTTCAGAAAGGACACAGCATGGGCAGCGCACCCACAGAAATGTTGGGTGCAGCGTGCCAGTCATCTGTCTGGTGGCTTTCAGCTCCACTCCTGAAGTGGAGCCATTTCCTCTGCACTGTAGGGACTGACGCCTGCAAATCACGTTTCCCAGGTCCGGTTGCCAACTGGCTTCTGGCCAGGCACTGCCGGGGGAAGCACTGGGGAAGACTGGAGGAAGGAGAAGCCATGTCTCCCGCTTCGGTGGCACCGCCACTAGTGGCAGCAGAAGCCGCCAGTGAGGGGGGCCCGCTGGGTTCCGACAAAAATGTGGCGGTGGTCCCTTCGGCAGCTGCAGAGACAGAGGGGCCCTGCAGTGGCAGCAGTGGTGGGGGCCGACACTTCGAGCTCCATCGGCCGCAGCAGCACACTGGATAACCCCACTGCTGAGTGTTGGGTAACACCAGCTTCCCTCTAGCTCCAGCCTAGAGTTTCGGGCAGTTCCGGATCTCTGGGCAGGTAACCTTATCTTTTCGCCCCTCCCGCTCTTTCAGCCATGTTGAAATCAACTCCCTATATTCTGTTGCCTCTGTTTAAAATACCTAGAGTGGTTTCTGTCTTTCAGACTGGATTGCTTATCTTTCAGACAGCAACCCAATCAGAAAATATGACGAGGAGCCAGGTGCGGTGGCACGTGCCTGTAATCCTGGCTACGCAGGAGGCTGCGGTGGGAGGGTCTCTTGAGGCCAGGAATTCAAGTCCAGCCCGGACAACATGGCAATAGCAAGACCCCATCTCTTAAAAAGAAAGAAAGAAAGAAAGGAAGAAATTGTAATGAAGAGTGGAGGAGGGTTCTGGTGAGACATTTGGTAGAACAGGCAATAATTCAGAGCCAGATCATTCAAGCTGATGTCAGGAACTGACCAGGTGTTTGGACTTTACCCTAAGAGCAACAGAAACCCCATGAAAAGATCTTAAAGACAAGATCATCTTGATCACTTTTTTTATTTTGTTTTTGTTTTTGAGACAAGTTCCCACCCTGTTACGCTTGCTGGAATGCAGTGGCGCCATCATAGCTCACTACAGTCTCAAACTCCTGCAGTGGGCTCAAGTGATCCTCCTGCCTCAGCCTCCCAAGTAGCTGGGACTACAGGCACGTGCTACTACATGCAGCTAATTTTCAAATTTATTTTGGTAGAAATGAGGCCTTGCTATGTTGCCCAGGATGGTCTTGAGCTCCTGGGCTCAAGTGATCCTCCCACCTCTGTTTTATAGTCCAAGATCACTTGGGTTATAATATAGAGAACTGTTGTGGGCCACCTGAACTGAAGGCCAGGTGTCCAATCAGGAAGGTGTGTCGCAGTGACCTAGCAGAGAAGTTGGCGGTCTATACTCGGGTGGTGGTGGGGAGAGGAGGGACTTTTGAGGCGGAATAGCCAGAATTTAATGGGGTATTGTGGCAGATTCAAGATGGCCACAAATTCGCTGATACTGTTCCCATGGAGAGACACAGTCTGCAGCTCCCCTGTCCGAGCGTGGGTGTGCTCTGCAACTGTGCTGACAAACAGAGTGAGGCGGAAGTGACACTGTGCCAGTTTCTGGGCCCAGGCCTTAAGAGAGCGGCATTTCTTGTTTCTTGGAACATGTACTCTGGGAACACGACCACCGTGAGAAGAACGAGCCAAGCGGAAAGAAAGGCCACACGTACAGAGCTGCTCTGGTTGGCAGCCCCAGCTGAGCTCCCAGCCGATGCCCAGCCTCAACTGTCGGCCACTATGTTTTGGGGTGGTTTGTTATACAGCAGTAGAAAACCAGAACGGACGTGGAAGGAGAGAAAGACGGCAGAATCAATGATGACGCCTGCAGTAGTCTGGGCAGAGATGGAGACTGGGAGCAGATGAACAGTCTGGGGTGGGGGATGGATGTGGGTAGATGACCTGTAGTAACCCTAGGAAATACACACTTTTGGAACTATATTAGAATTTTTTTCTAGGTATCCCCTTACGTTTTCTCTGCAGCATTAGCTATCCAGATTTTAAACACATGTATATTTTGTGGATCTCTGTCTCTCAAAGACCCTTTAAATTATTAGTTTTAGTATCTTTTCCTAGAAGAAAAGCTGT
This sequence comes from Lepilemur septentrionalis, assembly GCA_963573855.1. Classification (NCBI taxonomy): domain Eukaryota; kingdom Metazoa; phylum Chordata; class Mammalia; order Primates; family Lepilemuridae; genus Lepilemur; species Lepilemur septentrionalis. Next base: position 2,845 of record CAUYMX010111240.1, read on the forward strand.
GCTTCTCAAAAGTATCGAGAGGAGCTGGTAGCGGATTTCATCACATTTAGTCCTTGTTGATCCAGGGCTCGACTTCCAGGTCTCCTATTCAAGCATTTACTCATCCCCTACCAGGTGCTAGGCACTGTTTTGGGTGCCTAGTTGTAGACAAGACAGATAATATCCCTGCCCTCGTGGAGTTGACATTTCAATTTGGCAGGCAAACAAAGACTGGGGAAGAAAACAGTTACCAATTTGATAAGAACAGGGAAAGAAATAAGTGGGGTGCTGATAGAAAATGATGATTGAGGGGAACCTGCTACAGACGAAGTGGTCAGGGAAGTTTTTTTTTTTTTTTTTTGAGACAGTGTCACTCTGTTGCCCGGGCTAGAGTGAGTGCCGTGGCATCAGCCTAGCTCACAGCAACCTCAAACTCCTGGGCTCAGGCAATCCTTCTGCCTCAGCCTCCCAAGTAGCTGGGACTACAGGCACGTGCCACCATGCCCGGCTAATTTTTTCTATATGTTTTTAGTTGGCCAATTAATTTCTTTCTATTTATAGTAGAGATGGGGTCTCGCTCTTGCTCAGGCCGGTTTCCAACTCCTGACCTTGAGCGATCCGCCCGCCTCGGCCTCGGCCTCCCAGAGTGCTAGGATTACAGGCATGAGTCACCGCGCTCGGCCTAAGATTTTTAAACTGAAAGCTAAGGAAGTGGAAAGAGGTAGCTGTGTGTGTGTGCGTGTGTGTGTTGGGGGGGGGAGAAGTTTGGTAGCTGTGGGACCAAGAATTGTGCAAAGGCCCTTTGGTGGTTAAAAGTTTGACCAGATTCTAGGAACCGAAAGACAAGTGTGTTTGGAGTTTAATGACCACGGAGACGAGCAGCAGTGTAAGATAAAGTGGGAGAGATACGCAGAGGCCAGATTAAGCAATATCTTGTAGGTCACATTAAGGGACCTACATTTTATTCTAAATGCAAAAGATATGCGGAAGTATGAACATGATCTGATTCACATTTTTAGGAGATAGTGGCCAGAGCAGATAGGAGGGGAGCGAGAAGAGAGGTGGGGAAACCTGCTGAGAAGCTTGCAGTGGTCCAGGGGTGAGACAGGGGGGCCTGCACTGGGGTTCACTCTGTTTCTTTTCCTTAGACTCAATCTCCGCCTTTGTAAAGTGCAGACGTAAGCTTACCTGTGGCCTTCTGATTTCACGATTATTCTTTTTTAAGCACCAAAGGCGGCAAGAAAAGCATCTTTCTCTGCTGCACCCCTTTTAATAAAAGGATTTGTTCTATAAAATTTGGATTCAGTCAAAAGGGCACACTTAAGGACCCAGAAGGCCACTTATGGATGGACCTTAAGGCTGCAGGTTCCCCACCCCTGGAAGTACCCAAGTATAAACAAGACTCCCACGGACTCCTGTTTTAAGATTTGAAATATTTTCAAGATTGGTGGTGTTTTCTACTCATCTTCACCGAGCAACCTGACCAACCTACTTCCCTAAACCTAAGGTTTCACTCTAACAGGAACTGCTATCTGTGGCACGCAATTCACGTGGCTCACAAGCCTCACCATAAACAGTGTTTGTTGTCTACAAGTACCTTGGCAACTGGAATGGGTGGGGGTGGAAGATGCAAGAACAGGTACAGAATTTTGGATGGACTGTTAAGTCTGTTGAAGATTACTCCAGGTTTTTTCTTTTTTTCTTTTTTTATTGTTGTTGTTTTTCTTTTCTGTCCTTCTGCAAGGGCATAGGACCTGTCCTACCAACAAAACTAAACGTCAGTGTAAGGGATCCTTATCTTTAAATTAAATTCCCTTATCTCAGTGCCTTTGTTTCTCAGTAGCTCTGCTTATCGATAAAACAGCCTTCACCTAAAACATGGTGACATAATTCAGCTGATACCCTTAAAAGCCTCTTCAACATTCACAGGCTGATGGCAATATGTGAAAAAAGCTCTTTATTGTTACTGCTGGTATTTAAAAAAATGGGTATTTCATGTCGGTTCAAAAATACAGGATGACTCCTGATTACTTGAACACAGCCTAACAGCAGGATCTCAAGACAGTACCTGCTCAGCCAGCAGAAAATTCTGTTACACCCACTGTTACACAATCAGCTCAATAGTCTGGTAAATTTCGTATTAATTCATTTGGCCACGAATGTATATAAACCCTATTAAGGTTAGATGTAAATTTAAACTTTCTTCTGCTACCCCCCCACCATTGTCCAATGTAACGTACTTTCTTAAACTCTTTACGGGGCGAAGAAACATTGTAAAAAATTGTTACATTCTTTCTCCAATCCGAACGTTCTAAGGAAGGGGGAAGAAATTCTGTCGACCACAATCAGCTCCGAGCAGCTGTTACCCAGCTACCCTGGAGAGTCAGTCTTGAAGGAAATAGCAAATCGGCACGCTCTGCTGAGAACGCAGGTCCGTCCCATGCCGGAAACACCGGCTTTCCAAGTGCCAACGCCTCTGGGACAGTCACTCTTTCCGAAGACCTCCACGGGTCTGCCTCCTCCTGGGGTGGGAACACAGCTTCTGCCTGCGCCCGTGTCCTCCCCAAAGCCGGACATCCCGGAGAGAGGCCCAGAAGAAGGTTTTTGGGGGGACAGGCAAGCAGGCAGCAGCGTCTACTGTGCTCACGGCCTGAACTTTTTCACGTGTGTTAAGCGTTACTTTTTTAAAGGGGGGCTGCCTTTTTTCCTCTCCCCAAATTTCCCAAGGCGCCCACGCCACAAGCAGGGATGGCCCAGGGCGGGAAATAACAATGAGACGCGGGCGACCCCCGCGCCGTCCCCGGCCCCGCACCCTGCGCCCACGTGGCGGCCGCAGGCTGCGAACGGCGCGCACCCGCCGCTCAAAGTCCAAGGGCGGCGGGCAGGCTCGGGGACCTTGGACCGAGGGAGCTTCCGCCCCAGAGGCGCCAGCCAGGAGCGCCGCGGCCCCGCCGCAGCCGCAGCCCCAGCCCCAGCCCGCGCGCCGCCGCCCGGACCACGGCGGCAAAGGACGCGGGGGCGGGGTGGGAGAGAGAACCGGAAGGCAAGATGGCGACGCCCCCGCCCTCCTCTCGCGAGAGGCGGGAGCGGGGAGGGGGGGAGGAAAAGGCGGGGCGAGCGACGGGGACGTGGCCAATGAGAGGGCCGGGAGCGCTCCCCCGGCGGCGCCCCTGCAGGCCCCGCCCCGGCTGCGGAGGCTCGCTCGCCGCCGCCCGCCCCGCCCCGCTCTTCTCTTCCCGGCTGAGGTGGCGGCCGGCCTCGCGTCCGCGTCAGCTCCATCTTGCGCGCTCGCCGCCCCGCTCCCTGTCCTCGCGCGCCGAGCGCGGCCGGAGCGCCTCCCTCCCCGCCTCCCGAGCGTGGCCGCAGAGCCGCTGCGCCTCCGCCGCCCCCGGGCCCTGGGTCCTCGCGCGGCCGCGCCATGAACGAGGAGTACGACGTGATCGTGCTGGGCACCGGCCTGACGGTGAGCGGCGGGCGCGGGGCCGGGGCCCTCGGGGCGCGCGGGGCGCGGGGCAGGACCAGGAAGTGGGAGCCCGCGACGGGCGCCCGGGGGCCGGCGGGGAGGGGCCTCGCCTCCCGCGGAAACGCGCCGGCGCGGGAAGCCTGCGGGGCCCGGCGACCTCCGGACCGGAGGCGGAGCAGCCCCGGGCGGAGGCCGAGGGCGGAGGGCGGAGGCCGCCCGCCCTGATTCCTGCTCGGCCCCGGGCTGCCCGGGCCGGGTGCGGGGTTTCCGGACAAGCCGCTGCTTTGCAACCGCCGGCGTTTGATTAACTTAAATCTCGGGGAAAAAATGACCTTTTTTCCCGCCCCCCCCCCCCAGCCTCCTGCCTTTTCCAAATGAGCGAGACTGATTCTTGTCGGCCTCGCTCCCTTGCCGCTTAGGGAGCGTCGCAGAATTGGAAATGGTTTCCCAAAACTTGTCGTCAGATGCTTCCGCGCCTGACCTTTGCCGTCTCCTTTTGTGCGGTGTGGTCCCTGCCCCCGCCGTCTCTTCTGGACGCTTCCCCGAAGAAGTGGACGGGTGATGGGGTCGCTGGAGGCCGGGGTCCCTGTCCTGCGAAGCTCTCGCAGGGGAGTTAGAAGATAACAGTGTGAAGGTTGCGTTGTAATATGCGAATGCAGGGTTTTCCTGATAACCGTGGTGTGCTTATTTTCCTGGGTGCCTCTCTGCTTAGAGACCTTCAGATGATCTGCGAATAACGCGCGCAGGTTTCCTATCTTGTCCTTTTTCAGTTCTAACTTTCTTAGGAAAACGAAGACGTTCATCTTGCAAAAGAATTCGATTTGGAGAGAGAACCATTTTAACTATCATTTTTTGGGGGGAAACTTGAATATCTGACCTTGGGCTACTTCATCGTAACAAGATGAGCACGGGTGTAAATCTTACGTATCCCATATACTCTGACCTCAAATTCCTGAGTCATTTGATGTAAACCACCACTTCAAATTTGTGGAAATTTATTACAATCTCTCAGGATCCTATTATTATTATTATTTTTTAGGTGACATCCCCAGATAACTCTTTTAGATTTCTCTAGACAAGAGAAAGCCTTTGAACTTTCATTGGACTTTAAAAAAAATTTTTTTTTTTTCAAATTTGGCTAATTTTAAGGAGAAGTTTGTTAAGAATTAGAATGGTGATTTCCTGGCCTTTCATTTTTCTCTTTGTAGTGATGTACACTCGTTTCTGAATGCTTCATTATGTTTGACCAGTTCAGAAATCGACTGTGACTGTCTAAGAAATAGTACTAAATAGATGTGATTACTTATGTAGAAAGCCATTTAACCATTTTGAAAGTGAGGGAGTTGGTTGAGTTTTTTTTTTTAATGGTGAGTTGGAAGACTGTTGGATGCCTAAATGAATACACCCTGCAGTGAATATCCACTGCAGGTTTTGTGTTTTTTTTTGTTTGTTTGTTTTTTTTAAGTGCCTAATTGAGCTTCCAAGCTGAGCTTAGTAGTTTGTGGTGGATTTTGCCCATTGGAATGGGTACTGTTGTTGCTGGCAGCACCTTGGAAGAGCCAGTTAGTTCCACTGCTTTTCTATGGTTATTGCTGGCCTTTCAGATTTGCTCATGGTTAAGGTCAGTTGAGCATGGACAAGTGAGTGCAAATCCACCCTCTTGCAGGTTTTCACATGCCCAGTCCCGAAGCATCACTTTGTATCAAAGATGGCACAGTGTTATTGTATAATGTAACAACGTAACACATTTTGTTTAAATTTTCATTTGGATTGTGAACTTTTTGATGAGTGGTAGATGCACGTTCAACTAGAAGTCAGGGCAGTTTCTGCTGTCACGTAGCTATGAAAACTTCAATCCTTATGCGCTTTCCTGAGATTGTTTTGTGACATGTTCTTTGAGAATTATATCAATTCAGGGCAATCACATTGTTACTATCATTGAGAGGAGTAGTGATGACAGGGTGATTTTGATAATGAGAAATCTTATATCCTCATTTTTAGCGATACCAAGACTTAGATGGTTGAAAATTAAAGAGAAAACCAAAGTTAACCTTCTAATTAGAATTAACTTTGAGGATCTGGAGCTAATTCATTTCCATAATTTTTAGTTTATAAATATTTAGCACCTGGGATTTAAGAACTTAAAGGCAAGTACTTTTAGTGCTAGGAACTTGTTCCTTTTAAAGAAGGTGTAATGAAGTGTTGGGAGTTTTCTGTGTTGCTGTGTATCAGTTAAAACAGTCTCATACTAATCTGCAAACAGTGATAATACTAATAAAGGAACAAAATGATTTGGCATAAACTGGGGTAAAATCTTCATTCTTCGTATAGGAGAAATGGAGTATTCCATATAATTGAATTTTCTAAAGAATTGAGGGTTATCCCTTTAAAAAACCACAGCTTTTGGATCACAAGTTCTTTAACAAACTAAGGAACATAATTTACTTCCAAACAAAGATTTCGCGTCAGGAAGATTAAGTATTGTGTTGTGCTATAACATGATGAAGCCATTAAGACCTGGTGAGCTTTGTCTTGCCTTCCTTTAAATACTGTCAGACTGCCCTGCTTTTGAGTTCTTCAATTTACTTTCTGTTTTTTTTGTTGTTGTTCTGTCTCTCGCTGTTAGGTTGGTAACTTTTACTTTTCTATGCTTTCGGCCTCTCACCACATAATTTTTTTTTTTTTTTGTGAGACAGAGTGTCGCTCTGTTGCCCCAGCTAGAGTGCTGTGGTGTCAGCCTAGCTCACAGCAGCCTCAAACTGCTGGGCTCAAGCGATCCTCCTGCCTCGGCCTGCCAGAGTGCTAGGATTACAGGCATGAGCCGCCGCACCAGGCCAGCACATAATTCACTATGGGCTTGGCAATAAATTCATGGATCTTGTCAGAAACAATAGATTAAAAGAGTAAGTGCAGCTATTTGAGCTTTCCAGAGGTTACTTTTCTGTGTTTTTTTTGTTTGTTTTTGTTCCATACAGTAAGGAATTATGAGTAGAAATGTATACTTCGGTGATACTTAACCAGATTATTCTCAGCATTATATATTTAAAAATTGTTTTATATCCCAGACATACTTTTCCCCATTTCTCTTAACATTTTGTATACACCCTATGCCCAGATACGATTGATAAATTTATTAGTGAATTCATGACTTTCATGTTTTAAAGTGACGTCTAAAGTGTCATGTTTATGTTACTGCACATTTTATTTCTTTAGCAGTGTAGAAGCGATCTTTTGTAGGTGGGTTCAGAAGAATCAGTGAACCTGCAGATTTTAGATTAGCTTTCGCTTTTGTCTTATTTGCTCCAGGTGATGCCTTTGAAGCTAGTTACTTTCGGCTCCTTGGACTCAGCTGCATCTTTACGTTATTGGGCCCTTATTTTAGGCGTGAGCCTTCAGTGCTTGCTTTAGGGCCATGGTGGTCATGCTTGTTTGCAGTGGGGTGTGGAAAGTTACATACATAGAAGCTGTGCGGCACTCAAAGTTGCTTGCTGAGATTTTGCTTCCAACAGTTGAACCCTGAAGTCTAGTTTTCTTGGCTGCGAATGTGACTGGTCTTCCTCTGTATGTCATAACCTATTTTTAAGAGAATAAATGTTATTCTACCTTCATATACTATGTTGAACTATATATTACATATGTTAGTGCTGCTTTAGTTTTTTTGAACAAATGATTTGTTTTAGATATTATTAAGGTTGATTTTTGTAGTTGTAAAGTACTTTCAGTTCTGTTTATCGAGACATGATTAACACGTTAACTGCCATGCGAGTTGTATTGGTTCATGAAAATCTTGTTGATGTTCTTATTGTTACAGTTAATACTGACAATTCTAAAAATGTGTATTAAACGAATAGAAGTCAGTAAATTTCATTTTTCTATTTATGTTTACCTTTAAATTATACTTAAGCCTGTCAAGAAAAGTACTTTACCCTTATGAACTATTTTTCAGGTTTTTCCATTACTTTTTACATTACTGCTTTTCAAGTTTTTATGTTATTTTTTATTGAAAAACACAGCAAACAATAAAAAACAAAATTTTCATTAAATTAGAAAGGATCGTTTTATTTTCACAGTTTTTACTCTATTTTCATATTAAAACACTGTGGCCCCAAGGGAAAAAAAAATTTTTTTTTCCTAATGTGGCAGTCAGTGTGTTAAAGTGAAAAGGCAAGCCACAGAATGGAAGAAATTTGCTGTACCTATAACTAACAAAAGATTTACATATATCCAGAATATATAAGGAACTTTTATAAAGGGGTAAGAAAAAAGACAGCCCACTTTAAAAATGGGCAAAAAATTTGAATATTTACCAGGATACCCTAATCATCAATAAACTATTAAAAAAGTGCTCAATCTTCTTAATTACCAGAAGGTACAAATTAAATCACCTCTTAACTCGAATGGCTAAAATTAAAAAGACGACAATATAAGTGTTGGTTAAGGATTTGAAACAATGGGGACTTTGCAGACACTGCAGACAAAAGTGTAAATTGGTACCACCAGTTTGGAAAGCTGTTTGGCCGTATCTGTTGAAGTTGAACATGCTCATACTTTTCTTGATACACATTTAATGGAAATGCTTTTTTTTTTTTT
>CAUYMX010111241.1:0-34994 GCA_963573855.1 Lepilemur septentrionalis
GTAGATACAGTTGGAGCACTATGTATGTATTCTCTGGACTACTTTGACAGAGTAGGTTTTTGAATGCAACAAGATAAGTCAACTTGAGTGGTAATATATTTTGGGAAATCAGCTCACTACAAATTGTGACTGTAAACATTATACTGTAAATGTTTTGTAGTTTTCCCCCAATAAAATTTTAGGAAGGAAAAAAACAAAACAAAACTGCAATACATCATTTTTCCTTAAAGTAGAAATGGTTCCCAACCACTGCCCCCAAGATAAAGAACACAAGCTCTTTCATGCTCTGGATCCCAGCTCTGAATATGAGCATCACCCTAACAAAGCATTCCTCCAGCCCTGTCGCCCTATTTGTAGTTTCTTAAACAGAGCCTGATCTTTTAGCAATCCATGCCTGCTCATATACAGCACTTGTCCTTCTAACCATTCATTTTTCCCCAACATATCAAGCTAGCCAGTTACTGCCTATCCTTCAGATTTCATCTCAAGCATATCCTCCTCAAGGAAGTAGTCCTAAATGTCCCCATCGCCCACATCTGCCACGTTGCTGGTTCTTCCTCTGTTTAGGTAAAGCATTCCTGCAGACCTGTGCCATGAAACTTATCATCTGTATTAGGTTTGCCTATTTGCCTGTCTACCCATCTCATTTATTTGTGCCTTGAGAAAAATATGTCTTTATATCCCCACAGGGCCAGGCACATAGGGGACTCAGTAATTGGTCCTTTTTTGCCCTGTGGATTGTGCCCAGTGTGAAGCTGTTCTAGGCAACATTAATGCCACAGTAATGCCAGAGAGTGACAGAATAAACGCATATGGCAGATTATTATATCTTACAGCAGAAGAGGTTATTCTAAGAACTACTGCTTGTTTTGTGTCTGAATAAAGATGGAATATCAAGCATAATTTCTTTACAATCAAACAAAGCTTACTTCCAAGATAGAAGGCCTTTATGTGTTTCCTTTTTTTTCTTTCTTTTACTTTTTTTCCCCCCAGTAACGAATTAAATTAGAAGAATCATTTGCATTTTCACATTAGTCTTCTCTGAATATGCATGGATGGTTGAATTCTGTCTGACACCTTCACAGAACTTGCTCAAGTAAGCTTTCCATTACTAAATAAATTGCATTCATTCTAATTAAAGATATGTAGAGAATACTACTTGGATAGGAGAAGCAAAAAGCTATGAGGAGCTAGAGCTTCCATGGTAACCCTGCCAGGGACGATATAATTGATTCATACGGTCCCTTCTGCCACGTATTGATTCCATGCCAACAAGCCTTGAAAACTGTCCATCATTTCACAGAGCTATTTATAGACCACGTCCAGCTGAGACAAATAAATGATGATAGGGCTTACAGAGACAATTACGAAAAAGAATCATGAAACAGACTCCTTGCTTTCCAGCTCACTTGGTGATTGATAATCAACAAGGTTTAAATAATTATGTAGTAAATATATGGATAGATTACATAAATAAAATGAAAGACTTGAATCAGCTCTTTTTGTATACAGGATCTGCTAAGGGAGAAAAAAATAAAAACTCCAGTCTGATGTTACAGGGACCACATCACTGCTCAACACTGGTGCATCATTGTGCCTCGCTGCCGGTTGTTAGCATCCATGTTTATCAGGCAATTTGTCAGAATATTAGTCACACACAAAAGGAAGTGATAAATTAAGGCTACATGGAAACACAGATTCAGAAACAAAGCTTGGATAGCATAATAATTTTTTACAGCATATTACAACTGCTGTGGTTAGGATATGGGTGAGATAGAGAAGTGAGTTGATTTCTGTAAACCAAATTTCTATATCGTAGTAACTCATATTCCTGACAGTCAGTTTGACTGCTGGATTTGTCAGCAGCACCCAAGGTTGACCAGGCAGTATTTCACTGAGATGGTGTTTGTGTGTGCTGGCAGTGGCGGCGGTGGTAGATACTTGCTATTTAGGCAGGATGCTACTTGCACTAAAGCGACTGCATCAATATCCTGGTTAGACCAGCTTGTTCAAACATTCACTTCGCTCCAGGTATTTCACACACTTTAAATTTGCTCTTGCTTTGCTGCCTAGGTTACATTTAATAGCCTGTGGATTTAGAAGTCAGTTTCTCAGATGATTGTCAAGCTACCAGGCAATTCCTTTAGATCAAATCTAGGGGAATAATCAGATTGAACTCTTTGAACTCATATTTGCTTTCGGAACTCCTCTTAAGATTTCAAACTTTTATATATTTCATTCCCCAGTTAACAAAACATTAGCACTTCTATTTACTAATGTGTTTTCTCAGTATCTATTGGCATCTAAAGCTATAATAAATCTTTTTAATAAAAATGCTCTAATAGGTGCATTTTTTTTTATTTGCTATACAATATAATCTCATCGTGGCAATGATGGAAATCTGCTCTCTCTTTTTAAAGGGTGGGAAAGGGTTAGGCTGGCTGATCAACTGGGTATATATTCTACAAGCTGAAATTCAAGCCTCTTTCCAAAAGTTGTTGTGTGGTTTCCTATCTTGGCTCTTATTTTGTTCTGAAAGAATTGCTGTCTTGAATTTCTACCTTTTGAAATATTCCAAATATTTAAATCTACCTGAGGCTCTCCACCTTGTCCCTCCCCATGTTCTCAATTCTCACAGCATTTTAAAAATAGTTTCTAGATATCCATTAACACAAAGGATATTTATATTTTTACTTATATATTTCTAAGTGATTGTATTTGGCCTTTTTGATTATTATATGCTTTTAAATTTCCATGTAAATTAAAATGTAGAAAAGAAATAGAGCAAGACATTTGTATACACAGTATATACCTGTCTCCATGGTATTTATTAACATTTATTTTTTTAAGTAAACACAACACATAGTTGGAATCACATTTTTTACTTCCTCTTCAGTCTAATTTTCTCTCCCTTCCTAATCTGTCAATAGGTTTAAAACACTCATTAATTCATTGAGTGCCTTTGCAATTCATTTTTAAACTTTTAAGGACACATATAGCTGTGCATGTGAAATATGTAGTACTGTGAGATGTTTTTATTTCATTCACATAAATTCTATCATAGTATATGATCATTGTGCATCTTGTTTTTGGTGTTCTACATTCGTTATTTTTGAGACTTCTATAATTTTTTGATTATCAACCTAGTTCACTCATTTAAACTGCTGGATGAATTTTTCATAATCTAGAATATCATTGTCTCTACCTTCAAAATATATCCAAAATCCAACTGCTTCTCACCACCTCTAGGCTACTGCTCTGAATCAAGTCACCATCCTGTCTTGTCCAGTTTATTGAAGTCTACTCCCAGTTTGCATGCTTCCTCTTTGGAGACCTCCCCAATATTTACTAAGTAAAACAGTCAGAATAGTCTTTTTAAAAGGTAAGTCGTATCATGCCACCAACCTATTCAAAATTGTCTAGTGGCTTTGCCTTTCTCTCACTTAACACTTCAAACAATGCTGCATTGAACTTGTAGGTGGGAGATTTTCTCTAGGGTGAATGGCTGTACTTGAAATTCGGTCTCTTCTATATTCCTTTCTCAAGAGAGTATACCAATTTATGATCACACCAGTGACATATAAACTGTTATACCTTCATAGCATACTTGCATATGGCTGTGTAGACAATAGAGGGTAAATAATTATTTGAATCCTTCATCAGGTGATATTTCCTGTATCACCCACCCACCTTAACTCTTATATACCTCATTCAGAAAGACTTATGCTGGGCCTTCCTCTGTGGAAATTTTGTAAATAGTTTCATTATTGCAACTGTACTGTTCATCTTGTAATTATGTATTTCTGCCCCATCCCTCCACACACACTTTCCTGTCATAGCGCTGCTTGGCGTCTGGAACTGGGTCTTCATTGCATCCTAATAGCTAAGAAGCAAAAATGAAAGTTTTGTAATTGGAAATCATCTACTACCAAGAATAGTGCAATTTTCTTACACACATAATCCCCTTTTTATACTTACAGTAGCAATTGGTAATATATTGTTTTTTTCCCCATTTCACAGATGAGAAAATTGAGTACCATCATTTTCCCACTGTAACAGAACTAGGACAAAGGCAGAACCTACTTTGTAAAAATGCCAGACTCTAAAACCTAAGCATATCCTACCCTTGTCCAGGGCACAGAAAGTTCTTTATATACCCTTGTTAAATAACTTTATAAGATACTACATAAATATTTCTAGATTTTATTTTGTTTAGCCAGTATCAGATTTTATTTACTTTTACCAAATTCCTAAGTAGAGATAACCTCAACAACTGAAAAAAAAAAAACCCACAGTTCTCCTGTCCTTTACACATAAGTTACGTGTGTGTGTAGGTGCGTGGGGCGGGGGGAGAGACAGAGAGAGAGAGAGAGAGAGAAAATAAGCTATATTATGCTTCTAGTTTGAAGGTAAAGCACAAATCACTTTTAATTTGAGAAATTTTTGATGGCTATTGGTGATTTGCCTCCCAGGAATGAATCAATGACATGCTGAGAAGCATGGAGCATCTTAAAGTTTACTTCAACCAAGTGTCCATGAGTAAAGAAAGTCAAACATTTTCAACTTGAATCCACAATCATAGTTTTGGCTATGGATTAACTGCTTATTGTTCACCATATTACACAGACCTACTCTATTCACACACAATCCCCCAAATTTATTTTCCTCCATGTTCCAATACCTTTCCCCAACACTCACAGATATGCTACATTTCCATCGGTGTCATGGGACACATACACATTGATTGGCTTGAGAAACAGTCCATTGATTTTCACAACACAAAGAGAGGCACTTGATAAGCCTGGTGAAAGGTACATGTTCTCAGCTCAGCCGTGTTCACACTAGAATGAAAGTCCAAGTCTGTTTGCCTCTTTGCTTTTTTAATCCAAAGGGTAGAAGCTCTTGTTTGTCACCAGTGAAACGCAGCAGTGGGTGAGTTCCGCAGTGTCAGTGTCTACAGATTTTGGCAATAGGTTTAAGTAAACAACTAAGAGGTGTTCCAAACCTTCATGAATAACCCCATGTCAGCTTGAGGGGAGCTACAAAATGTCATTTCTTCCAGTTATTCCACTGCCTTTATTGAAAACTCAGTTTTAAACAATAATTCTTTGCTTTTTCACTGTCACCCAATTAAACTTGAAGCTTTCATTTTACCGTTTCAAGATTTCAGTATCTCTCCAGGAGGAAAACAGCACACAATGGAGAGTTTTCACAGCATTGCAGGCAGATAGTAGATTTGTAATGATTAACAAGGACACATGCTATTTTGGGACTAGATTTATCATTCATATGTATCCATATCACAAGTAGCATTTTTACTCACGTTTTTAAAGTACTTGGCATTGTTGGCTGATTCATGTACATAGAGAAGATATTTAGCATTATTCCCACCAAAATTCTTTCAAGTTATATTGAATGTTGTCACTGAAATCACTGAAGCTGAGTATTTAATTCTATTAATCTGGGATTTTTTTCACATAAAATGTGAACTTTGGGAAAAATCATGTGTCATGTGCAATAGAGCTCACCTAGTGAGTTGATGATTACTGTAGGCAAGTTGAAATTTGAATTCACTATGGTTGATTTATTTTTAGTTTTAAAAACCAACTTGGGTTTCATATCCTCCTAAAGATTATTTATACCCATGTCAGTGTGTGCAATGGAATTGGATCTTCTCACCTATTTTGGAATTACTAAGGAGTAATTTAATGTTTCTATAACTCCTTGCTTTATTTTCTGTCAACAGCTAATCAGTGATTAATAACTAAGTGTTAAAGTATGAGATAAGCCCTGGAAATACAGTGGTAAGCAAATAAAAGACCCAGTAAGTCCTACATGGTGCTCACAGTCCAGCACGGAGGCATGAATTAGTCAAACACATATATACCTTAGTAAATCACTGAAAGTATCAAAGTCTTGTGAAGGATAAAAGAGAAGTAACAGGAGCTAAGGGAGTCTAGACCAAATGGAACATACCTACCTGTTTGGGGGAAGGGGAGACATTTCAAAAAGTTACCCTAGGGAAATAGGTGACCTTGAATACATGTAGGATGTGAAAGGAAGGAAAGGTAGATTTTCCAACAGAGATAACAGCACACGCTCACATATGTAATATATGGAATAAAAATGAAACACTCTGTTATGGCCAGAGTTCATTAAAAAAGAGAGCATGGCAGGCCACGATCCCAATGAGGTAAACAAGCATGAGAGTATCATAGACCATTGTGAGAATTATAGCTTTAATTCAATGGGCAATAGAAGACACTGATGTGTTTTAAGCAGTGCAGTGATCTGACCTGGTTTATGTTGAAAGGAGATCACTCAAGTAAACATTGACAGTAATTATATCTTGTGTTGACAACTTCAAAGGATCAATATAATAATCAAAGAGGATCATAGGAATAAATTCAAAGAAAAAGTTAAGATTTCAAGCATCCAGGAGAGTTGATAGATGAACTTTCAGGGTATAACCTTAACTATGACAGTATCTGGTTCAGTCTATTATCCAAAAACACATATCAATGCTCAAACTTTAGAATTCTGCACTAAAAATGGGGCATTAATGAAAGACCCTGAGATTTAGTAACATCTTCACCTGCAGTAACCTTTGAATCTTGTTAATAAAAAAGCCTATTGCCTCTTAATTATTTTATTTACTGAAATGAAGCTGAACTCATGGTTCACACCCTGAATGATCCAGCAATCAAAATAACTGAAGTTACAAATGGAACATCACCATACACACTTTGATATAACAATTATTAAAAGCTTAAATACAAAATTCATAAGTACAAATGGTAGTTACTGGGCATCTACCCAAAAGAACAAAAGGCATTCTATAAAAAAGATATCTGCACTAGAATGTTTACAGCAGCACAATTCACAATTGCAAAGATGTGGAAACAATCCGAGTGCCCATCAATACATGAGTGGATTAATAAAATGTGTTATATGTATACCATGGAGTTCTACTCAGCTACAAAAAAACAATGGTGAACTAGCATCTCTTGTATTATCCTGGATAGAGCTGGAGACCATTCTACTAAGTGAAATATCACAAGAATGGAAAAACAAGCACCACATGTACTCACCATCAAATTGGTATTGACTGATCAACATTTAAGTGCACATGTAGTGATAACATTCATTGGGGGTCAGGCAGATGGGAGGGGGAAGGAGACAATGGGTACATACACACCTAATGAGTATGGTGCACATCATCTGGGGGATGAACATGCTTGAAGCTCTGACTCGGGTGGGGCAAAGGCAATATACGTAACTTAAACATTTGTACCCCCATAATATGCCGAAATAAAAAAAATAAACATTAAAAACAATTCATAAGTACACATTTATTGAATGCCCACAATATTCCAGATATTATGTATATAATAGTGTCTATTACTATCAAATTTGTGTCCCCCAAAATTCATATGTTGAGGTCCTAATTGATGGTATCTCAGACTGTGACTATATTTGGAGATAGTACGTTTAAAGTGGGGATTAAGTTAAAATGAGGCCATTGGGATGAGCTCTGTTCCAACATGACTGGTGTCCTTTATAAGAAGAGAAAATCTAGATACACAAATAGACAAGAGGGATGTGCACACACAAGGAAAGAAACAGCATGTAAAAATTTCTAAGTAAAGGTGACCATCTGCAAGCCAAGGAGAGATGCCTCAGAAGAAACTAAACCTGCCGACATCTTGATCTTGGACCTCAAGCCTCCAGAACTGTGATAAAATAAATTTCTGATGTTTATGCCACACTGTCTGTGGGACTTTGTTATGACCTAGAAAGAAATGCATTGAGAAAGCTGTATATCTTTCTTCAAGTAGTCTACAGTCTGGTGGGAAACAGAGATAAGTGAAGATACAAAAAGACAGAATAAGTTCTATGGTAAGAGGAATATACGGTGCTATGGGGTAACTAACCTTAATTTCAGGGTCAGGGAAGGCTCATCGGAGAAATCTATCTCTAGGTTGAAGTCTATGTAGGAGTAGTAAAGTAAAGCAAAGCAGAGGGTGGGAGAATGTTTCCAAGAAAGAATGCATGCAAGTATATGTGCAAAAACCCATAGGACAGCGTGACAAGTGTGAAGACTTGTATACATGGAGGAATCACTCAATGTATATCCACTTCTTCCTTTATAGGCTTATCTATTATGCTATGGTTAAAATATCTTGATTTCACCTGCATTAATGCAAATGCCTATTTATTAGTTTTCCGGTTTCCATCCATAGTCCCCACTACGCTGTCTCACCACAACCACCAGAAGGTTTCTTTAAAAACCTAAATTATGTCATGTCACTGCTCTCCTTAAAAAGACTTGTGTGGTCCCCACGCTCTTCTGTATAAGTGAATAAATAAATGAACAAGTAAGTATATAAATAAATAAATAACCCTCTACCCGCAAAGTTTGCTGTGATCTAGTGTGCTCCTATCTCCCCTCTCACCTACTTTAATTCCACTCTTGATCCCACCCTACCTCACCCCATTCCCAGCCACACTGACTTCCTGCTGGTTCACAAGAGCATGCTGAGCTCACTACTACCTCAGAGGCTTGCACTTGCCCTTCCCTCTGTCTAGAACATTCTTTCGCCAGCATTTTGGATGTCTATTCTCTTATTTCATCACCTCCTCAGAAAGCTTCTAACTCATCTCTCTAAATGCCCCTCTCTCCACTCCTTCATGGCATTATCTATCATATTGCCATAGTTTATTTTTTATAGCACTTACTCTGTATTAAATCCTATTGTTAAGTGCTTCCCCTCCATAATCTCTTTCTCCCCAAACTATAATTTAAGCTTATTGAAGGAAAAGTCTCATCTAATTGTCCACTGCTTTTTTCAGCACAGTGACTGGCACACTGTAGATATTAAATAAATATTTGTTGAATGAATAATATTATGTAAACCTAGATGACTCTGATTATAAGTTCATATCATTCATATTTAACAAGAAACAGTGAACAGTAGGAAGACTTTGAACCCTCCCTAGGAAGTAGAGACAAATTTAATCCCATGGCCCAAAAAAAATAAAGGCAGCATTAAAACGCCATCCAGACTGACGTACAATAACATGTCGCATGTTAAGCCCGTGCCTATAAGAATGCATTGCACATTTCCATGTGCTCACAAATCACAGTGAATAAAAAAGAACAGAACTGATCCACAGGATTTGCCAACTTTTATTGTCATTTGACCCTGGGCAAGATACTTAACCATATAAAGTGCCCTATAAATTATGGATGACAACACTGGCCACATCTATATCACATAAAGACAGTGTGGGAGGTAATGGGATTTTTTACTTCAAGTAGCTGAGTCCCCTGGGGAGAAGGTTGGGAGGGGAGATGACATAAATTGTAGCCAACCATCATTAACTCTGTATATTTGCAGCATAATTTACACTGATATACTGAGTCATTCCTGGCATTAAGAGGCTGGCTTTGTCTTTTTCCAGAAGACTATTATTCTCCATATATCTATCTTCTATGTCTTATGATACAGAGTTTCCTGGGACTTCATTGATATACACTTTCAGGGTTGAAAGATGGTATCAGGAGAACTCAATAAAAGTTAGGCTTAGCACTGTTCAGAAGTTCCAAAGGCACAGCTGGTCCAAAGGGCAGTGAGGTCTAATGTCATTAAGAAATTTGAAGTCATTTATTTAGAAGGATGTGTTGCTGGAAATACTGAGAAAGTGGAAGAAGTGACCAACGCAGTTCTGGTTAAAAGGCATTCATGGCCAAACTTTATTCAGGGGAATTTGGGAGCAAGAGCTGTGGTGGCTTAAGCAGGAGTCAAAACAAAACTCCCAGGAGGTGGAATGAAAGTTAAGCAGAGAATGCTCTACACAAGAATCTGAGGCTCCGCAAGAGTTCTGTGCCTCGATGGAAACAAGAACATCAGGATGAAGAGTATATAGGAGTGTGGGCTCCAGAATGCCTACAACTGAATCCTGTCTTTTCCATTTTCTAGTGAGGTGACCTCAAGCAATTGACTTTGTACTTATTTGGAATGAAGACTCAGTTTCTTCATCTCCATAAAGAATCAATGCTAAGGCCGGGCGCTGTGGCTCACGCCTGTAATCCTAGCACTCTGAGAGGCCGAGGCGGGCAGATCACTCAAGGTCAGCAGTTTGAAACCAGCCTGTGCAAGAGTGAGACCTCGCCTCTACTATAAATAGAAAGAAATTAATTGGACAACTAAAGATATATATAGAAAAAATTAGCCGGGCATGGTGGCGCATGCCTGTAGTCCCAGCTACTCGGGAGGCTGAGGCAGAAGGATCACTTGAGCCCAGAAGTTTGAGGTTGCTGTGAGCTAGGCTGATGCCATGGCACTCACTCTAGCCCGGGCAACAGAGTGAGACTCTGTCTCAAAAAAAAAAAAAAAAAAAAGAATCAATGCTAAAACGTATAGGATGATTGTGACTATTAAAAGATCCATATATTTAAAACATCTAGATAGGTTCCAGCCACATAGTAAGAGGCCAGTAAATTTTGTTTTGCATTGCCATTGTCATCACCATCACTGTCACTACCATCACCGAAGTACTGGATTGTTTCTGTGAATCTGAGAGGGGCTGGTTAGATGGGGCAAGTGCCAGATCTAGACAACCAAGAACACTGTCAGTCAGATGCCACAGGATTCATCTGTGGAACATCAGACACAAAAATCTACTGGAGGGATGACTTCTTCCCAAATGCCACTAAATTATCAAGCCTAGTTTTCTAATAATTTTGCTGACTAGCTGAAAACTAGCTCAAACAAAGGATTGAGTAGATGAAACTTTGGGAGAACCAGGACAAACCATGGGAACTTGATGATCTAATATTGATCAACCAAGGGAAAAATATTACTCTTATCTCTTTCTAAGATTATATTTTAGTCTGTAATAGATGGTATATAAATCTGGAGGAACGAATTTTTAATAGCACATACTCTAGAAACAATACAGAAGTTGACTGTTACTTTTCAAAACCCAGTGGTTTGTACATAATTGCATTTTCATTATGTTCTTGTATCCTTGTTCTTTTTAAAAGTGGAATTAGGTATCCTCTTAGACAATAATGGGCAATTGAACAACTGCTGAGACAATCATTTTCTCCCAATAAACAGACATGAAGTTCCTCAAACAGTGTATAAGAGAAATGATCGCTGTTCTATTGTGTTGTTGTCAGTCACCTGGCCCCTAAATTGATCTGTGACTAGGGCTATAATTTGACTTCTGTTTATATTCCAACCAGATGTGGGTAGAGTTATGAAAGATCGTCATAAAAAAAAGTTAGGAAAAGTATTCTCTATACTCTCTATAGCTCCTGTTAGCACACCACATATTTCCACCCTGTTGAGATACACCTTGACAAAGAAACTCATTAGTTCATTTCTAATTCATTTCTTACTTCTTAATATATTTCTGATTATCACTATTAGCCACACACTGTGTTAGGCAATGTCAAGGATGCAGTGAACAGGAACATTTAGTCCCAACCTTCATGAATCCTACTTTGTAGGAGCTTCCTATAAACAGAACACTGAGTTTCACGTACTTGTTTTTCATCCCTTAGGTGAAGAAGGGGAGAAAGCTAACATTTTTTTGAGTGTTTTTGATGACAGACACTATGCTAGACAATGCTCTATAAATCTTTGGAGAGGTAGTTTGCCTTCTGGCAGGTACTCTCAGGCAACTAGCTCACCACAGTAGCTACCTATCTAATCTCATCCTCCTCAAGGAAATAATTCCATAATCCTTGATAGGAACAGAGCACTCAGCTCACTTCCTACACACCACCCTTCCTCTTGCACATCTAAACTTTGAATTCTCATTGTGGTGGATACCCTAACAAAGAGAGATAACTTCCTTTTGGTATGAGGTGAAGATGGAAACTTCATTATGGAGGAAAGAGCATAAAGGTAGATTTATTCAATGCCAGGCTCAGACCATGTTATCTTTAACTAAAGAAGGCAGGAGAGAAAGGGAAGGAATATCAACTGATGCTATTGCTTTCACAAGTCCTTTATGGACTGCTCAGTAGGAACTAGATAATTGGTAATAGCTATTATGTTTTCCTGTATAGCTAAACCAGAAATGAGTGTTCATAGAAATGTCACTCTATAGCCAAGAGAAAAATAAGGAACAATGATGAGTTTGACATTTTAAATAAGAGATGTATTTTCTTTTAGTTCAATATAAAAATTTCTATGCAACATGCAATTATATTTTACACCAGATTTCAGGTGCGCTTAATTACTCTATCAGCTATTTTGTTGATATCTCCTAAAATACACTTGGTTACTATTCTGAGAATGCCTTTAGCCTCTCATCATGAAGTTTGGTGATCCAGTCAAGAAATGATATGTCATCAAGAATAACTTGTAAAAGGGAGCAAGAGTTAGAAATTGCACCTTAAAAATTTTCCATTTCTAGAAAAAAGAACAATGCACACTATAAAATTCCTGGCTCAGAAGGTAAGATAATATGAATCCTCTCTTGAGGCTAGCGATTTTGCCTTGCTTGGGCCTATGGGGTTTGGGGCACATTGGACTTCCAGTGTTAAAAAGGGAAAGTCCCTAGCAAACCAGAATGAGTTAGTCACCTTACCTCTCTTCATAGATTTTTTTGTGATAATTAAATAAAATAACACGTGTTAAAGGAATATCATGGTAATACTTGATACTTACAAGCATTAAAAATGTTAGCTATTGTTAAACTGCTTTGTAAGGACAGGTGTTGTGCTAAACAATTAGTTTTCATGAGATCTTTCTGCTCCTGAATATCTCAGCTTGCATAACTGATGTCAGGGACAGCTCAGAAAGGGGAATGGGTAGACAGCCAGAGATATCCTTTCTCTGGGATGGGATGAAGGGGACTAATACACAAAACTGTAACAATGAGGACAGTTGGAAAGGGCCACTTTGAGCCTAAGAAGATATTCCTGAGCAGGAATGAAGTAAGCTAATGAATTAGCTACAGGTAAGTAAAGTATACTGATTCCTATTATTATGTAAATATATTTATTTTACAGTCGAAGAAAAAATAATATATATTACATATATATGCAATAATAGATAATAAATATATGTGTAATGATAATTATATATAATATATAATTTGAAAGAGCCCTGACTATCCCACTCACTATACTTCTATGTCTTGATTTTCTTGGCTGTAAGATGGTATGAGAAGTGTCCCTATTTCATAGAGGCTTTCTTCAATGAGTAAATGAGATCATTTATGTATAATACACCACTTTTCATGTATTAAGTGCTCAATATATGCATCAATTATTATCTTTTTACTTTTTCATAACAGCATGAGATATAATCCACATACCATACAATTCGCTCTGTTAAAGGGAATTGTATTGAGTGAATTCAGTGGTATCGAGTGTATTCACAGTCTAGCAAACATCACCATAACCAATTTTGGAACATCTTCTTTGCTCCCCTCAAAATCTTTGCACCTTCCACTTCTCCTCAACACCTTATCCTAGGCAACCACTCTACAGAATTTCTTATCCTAGCTATTTTATATAAATTTGATATAAATAAAATCATACAATATGTAATCTTCTATGGTCAGCTTCATTCATTAAACATAGTATGTTCAAGGTTCATCCACATCATAGCGTCTGTCAGTAAATCAATTCTTTTTATTTTTAATGTTCCATTGTATATATGTAATACCTTTTCTTTATCTATTCCTAAGTTGATAGGCATTTGAGTTGTATCTGCCTTTTGGGTATTGTAAATAATACTGTTGTGAATGTGCATGTGGGCAAGTTTTTCATGGACATATGTTCTCAACTCTCTTGATGAATATCTTGGATATATTTCTAGAAGTGGTACTGGTGGATAAGATGGTAATGCTGTATTTGTTATTTTTGAGGAACTGCCAGACATTTTTCAAAGTAAATGTTCCATTTTACACTCCTGCTAACAGTGCATGAAAATTCCAATTTTTCCACATCCTTGCCAACATTTGTTATTACCTATGTTTTTTTATTCTAGCCATTCTAGAGGGTGTGAAGTGGTATCATAATATGATTTTGATTTTCATTTTCCTGATAGCTAAGGTCGAGCATCTTTTTGTGTGTTTATTTGCCATTTTTATTTCTTCCTTGGATAAACATCTATTTAAATCATTTTCCCTATTTAAATTGGGTTGAGTATCCAATATTATCTTTTTATTATTTCAAAATATTAGGGGAGTACAAATATTTTTGTTACAAGAATACACTGTATAATTCTGAAGTCAGGACATAAATATTTTTAATATTAAGCAATTTCTATATCCTATCAGTAGTTAAAGAGCACTTACTACGTTCCAAGTACTTAATATTTATAATTGTTCATATTTAAAAGATAATCTTTCAAATTAGTATTATAATCTCCACTTTTTAGATTGGGACACTCAAAATCAGAGAGGAACAGAGTAATCCCTTGAGCTAAAAACAGTGGAAGATTTAGAATTGGCACTCACGTTCAGCTAACATGGCAGCCCAGAAAGCACGACAATTTTGCTGATGCTATGCGGCCACCTGAGCATATTGGAGCATGTGAGCTCATCCTCTGTTCAGTTACCTTCTCTAACCCTTACCGTTTCATCAGGAATGTGTCCTGCACCCACATCTTTGATGGCTCCTCCAATATGGAGAATAACACTCAGATTCCTCAGTGCCCCACTCACAGCCTACTCATTCTTGATATGCTCCTCACTTTATATGGTTCCTTAACATGCACATCACACAGCTGAAAACCACAGGTTTCCCAGTTTCATAAAGGAAATTTGCACTCTTCTGTCTCCTGGAAAAATTCAACTGATTCTGTAAGCAGCTCAAATGTTGTTATCACCTCTGCTACATTCACCTTGTTCTCTGCAGTCACATCTCTTTCTTTTGTTTCTTTTTTTTTTTTTTTTTTTTTTGAGACAAAGTCTCACTCTGTTGCCCAGGCTAGAGTGCCGTGGCATCAGCCTAGCTCATAGTAACCCCAAACTCCTGGGCTCAGGCGATCCTCCTACCTCAGCCTCCCAAGTAGCTGGGACTACAAGCATGAGTCACCATGCCTGGCTAATTTTTTCTATATATTTTAGTTGGCCAATTTATTTCTTTCTATTTTTAGTAGAGACGGGGGTCTCACTCTTGCTCAGGCTGGTCTCCGACTCCTGAACTCAAACAATCCACCTGCCTCAGCCTCTCAGAGTGCTAGGATTACAGGTGTGAGCCACCGCTCCCGGCCCTGCAGTCACATTTCTTTCTCTCCTTTGTGCACATGCCCTTTTATCAACCAGTACTGCTGGTATAATTGTTATTTTCCTGATGTGTGCAAAGAAATGAAGGCATGACCGTAGACATGGTCCATTCCCTGATCCTAGAAAGCCTAAAGATTAGTTAGAGTCTGTTTCTACCACTATCCTGTAAAGTGTCATAGCCCAGGGATTATATCATTAATTTTTATAACCTCACCAACAAGCATAGTCCCTGGTAAAATCTGGATTATGAGAAAAGTAATTCTGATATTCTACTGGAATCACTGATCCTCATAAGTTCCACAGAAAGATAGACTTTTTTGCTAACAACAATAAATGGGAAGAGACCATGGCAATAAACTGCTGAGAACTGCACAGCAGCACTTCCAAGCTATCTGCCATATCAGCTTTAGAACAACAACAAAAAATATATAACTCAAATGTGAAGGTGCAAGTGAACAATGAATATGCAAAGCTGTAAACGAAGTGATAATTTTTATCTTGATTGTGTGAACTATTATGAAGATTATAATTAAGGGTTTATTTCTTATAGTACCAACAAGAATTTTAATCAAGCTCGATAGCATTAACTCCAATTACCATTAGTAAACTACAAGGATTCTGTTTTAAATTGCAATGAGTCAATAAATTCAAGATGGCACTTTCAGAGTAAATGTTAACAGGACCTTATTGTTTTCCTGAGCAGTCACTTATGATATGGATTGGGGTTGCACTGAAGCAGAAACAATAACAGGGTAGATGAGGAGCTCTTGAGCTTCACAAATGTTGTTTGTACTCCGGTTTGAAACACAAAATTATCCTTAAGAATTTTTAATAATTGTTTGATAGATGAATTTTTAGCTATATGGCATTAAAGAAAGACATTTTATTTAGCTGAACAAACTAATAGACTAACAAACTCAAAATAAAGGCTGTTAAAGAGGGTCCTTTGAAATTCTCATTATTAACTCACAGCATTTGCATAAATTTGAACAAAGATGGATGGCTTTAAATGACTGTCACTAATTAAGAGACTGAAACAAACAAAAGACTAATAAAACATTATGTACAAAGACAGGTACATTAGCATATCTTATCTCGTATCTCCCTTACAATGACATGAAGACAAATATTCCTGATTACACCTGAGGCAATAATGTAACTAAAGCAATAAATCATTTGAAGAAACCTAAGGGGGCTTCTTTTTAAACACATTGATTTAGGTATTAGGCCTGTCATTGAAATATAAACAGAAAATGGAATCAAATTTCTTGGGATGATGTGTCATTCAAAGATTTGCCTCTTTCCTGGAAAATTTTAATTAATAGGTGGACATGTGACTGTATCAAAGATGTATTTGTTAAAGAAGACTGTCATATTGTTATTAGAAAACTCTCTTTCAAATGTCCACCAGAATGATATTTATCCCTAGCAGGGCACATCACAAGAGCTAAAGTCAAGTCAAAAGTGGTTTAATGCTTGGTCTTGCAGGTTTTTTTTTTCTTTTTTCTTTCCTTAAAAGAAGATCTAGAAGATATTTTTTCAATTAATTTAGCTCTGAAGTCTTACCTCTAAGATATGTAACAAAGTTCATATTATGGAGGAAAATTTGACTATAGGGAAACAAAGGTAGGAAGGAACAACACTAGGTAGAGTCCAGCCAGAACCACACAAGGGTGGTACCACTCAGTTGCAGAAAGGGCACCGCAAAAAGAGACCTGGCAAGAAATAAGGTCCTTTTTTTCAGATGAGTCCCTGGAAACCTATGATACAAGGTGTCCAGTATCTCGGGCCTGATATCCATTACTGCATTGATACACAAAACACAGTTGTCTTACAGACTAATGGTAACTATTGACTTGGACCTCAAGAATTTCAAGTTATTAAGAACTGATTTTTATAATGAAGATCTTGTCCTAACTTTTTAAACTATTAGACTCATGCTGTGATGTTATTTTTCAGAGTGTTTCAGGATTTTCTTTTTAAAGTGATTATCAAGTTCCCTCTTGACATAATTGAAATTTTGTACTATTCTTATGCATAAAACATTTTACACTTAGGTAAATTTAAAGGCACTTTAGTTAAGTGTTGATTAACGGTCTAATAATCATACAAATACTCAGAATCTACAGAAGAACTGTATGAAGAACTTATGGTCCAAGAAATACACTTCTCAAATATCTGAATAATTAATTTATTCACCAAGTATTGATTGAATTCCTACTTGCCTACTGTGTGAAGTGTTGGTCTTAGGCAAGTTATTTATTTCTCTTAAAATCAGCTTTTACTTTTTGCTTATCTACTGTGAAGCCTTTGGAAGAAGAATTATGAGCCTATAGAATGTCTCATATTCTTTAACCAAACTTAGGAAAAGAAAATAAAAATCCATGGTTCCATAATAACAATGAATTATTTCAGTACTACCATCATTTGCATTAAAGCAATGTCTCTTATATTATATAAAAAAGGAAAAATCTATTTAAAAATGTGGTGCTCCTTGTAGACCATAGTACCTACCATAACGGCAATCTTCAATTTCCCCTTTTCTTCTAGGGTCAGTCTTACCTACTCTACTACAACATAGCCACAGAAGTAGTCAAGTGACCGAGAACTGACCTGTGAGAAGGTTCCATCTACCTGGTATCAGCGATTAATCCAAAAACTAAACATACTTACAAGTCATATCTAATGAGGGTTCTTTGGGATTAGTAATATGGACCCCAGGGTAAAAATGTCCTCTTATCCTGCAAGATTGTTAACCTGGGAATGTGCAGCTCTTATGTTCATGCTACATTTAAAAGGCTAACTGTAATAGGCTAGAAAAAAACCAATACACACTGAGAATCAGAGAAAATACAAGATGGGACAAGGGTAGAGAGGAGTGCCGCTATCACTGAGTTCCAATTCTACTCTCCAGATCCCTGTTCCCTGTAGGTCATCCTTTGATTTGAACTATCCACAATGTGCTTCCTAGTAATATAAGCCAATAAATCCCCCTTTGGATTCAGGTATATTTCCCCTGAAACTGAAAAAGTCTTGGTCGACACTTCTGTAATAATGTTAGATAAATTAGTTTGCATGCCTTGGCATTCCTTCATTAAATCCCCATTTAGTGAACCTCCAGTATACACCAAGCACTAGGCTCACAAAAAATAAGCCACAATCCTTATATTTAATAAGCTCTTAACCTATGAAAAACTCACACATGTGGGGACTCACTCAGAGCTCCAGAGTTATTTTATGTTGAAGATATTTGAGATTCAACAGATGCAGAAAGAAGCCTTCTTGGAGTTCCTGTTATGTGACTAAAATCAGAAACTTCTAAGATAGGAGGCTGCTATAAATTTCCTCTTTGGGATGGGTTTACTCTCAGGAGAGAAACCAAGAACAAGGTATCATAAATCTTGTCTTGGGGGCATTTCATAGCCATGAATGAATAGAAAAGGCCACTTCCACCAGCAGAAACAAACATAAACTTTATCTCCTGCTTGTTCTCCTAAAAACTCAGTTGTTTTTCCTAAAGAAATCTATTTGCTCTTCCTAGAGAAGGCTTTTCTCTCCCCTCCCTTTCCCCTATCCAGTTGGATATATAAGTGTGTGCCTTAAACCTTTTAACTAGTTAGCTAGCTCTTTTGCTAGCTCCAAGATGCTGATGAATAGTTTTTTTCTCCTATTAATCTTTCCTTTGTCAGTTTAATTCACAGCCCTCAGATACTAAACCTAAGAGGATACAGGAACAGTTTTAGCTCCCAGACATACATAAACCATTAATTATAACAAAAATTTGTGTATTTTAATAAAAATACTCTAGGAATAAAAATGCTCTAGGAACATTGATAATTCTTTGTATTTTAGTCTTGTGAATATGAGAATTAGAAACCATTTTTAGAAAAAATGTCTATAGAGACAGTTACATACACCATACGTTGTCATCATCATCATCATCATCATCATCATTAGCATCATTAACTTCATCAAAGCACCTCCTTGTAAATCACACAGGGGTAAATAACCTTCAAAATAACTATAATGAATCTTGACAATTAAAATCACTTCAAAGTTCTAAATTGCCTATTTGGTCTGAATGGATTTTTTTCTCCACAAACTTTCACTTTAGTCCTATCTCATCCAAACATTTGTCAAAATGAATATGTGCTTTTCATTCTGATTGCTTTACATGGAGGGCTGATACATATACAGTATTCCACTTCCTTTTGTGGGGACACTATAGTAAATATATGTATATATATAAATAATCTTATTTCATTCTACTTCAAACAGAATGAACTTATTATCCCCATCTTAAAAATGAGGATTCTGACACTTAAAGACGATAAATAAACTATCAAAAGTTACATACAGGGTGGAGCTAAGTTTTGTCAAAGTCATCAATTACCCCTGGATGGTCTCCATGTAATCACAGTGACTCTTACCAAGAGGAAAGCTGGGGTCAGAGTCAGAGAAGGTGCTGGAAGGGAAAAACCGAATTTGGAGTAATGAGAAGCCATGAACTAAGGGCTGGGCTTGGCCTCTGGAACCTGGAAAAAGGTAGGAAAAAAGATTCTCCCTAGAGATTCCTCGATTTTAGCCCAGTGAAACTAACTCAAACTTCTCATGTTTAGAACTATAAAGAATAAATGTGCATTGTTTTATGCTAGTCAGTTTGTGGTAATTTATTAGAGTAACAATAGGAAACATCATCTTTTCTTAGTGAGGAAAATAAACTGCAAAATTTACACGGCATCTGCTTCAGAAACTGGGGATGTTCTTTTGGCACCGTTAGCTGAGGCAAAAACAGATGAAAAGTTACCAAAAAAAAAAAAAAAAACAGAAATTAAGAAGATAGAGTCACATATTCAGGCTCTTAGAAATTAAATCTGAAACAAAAGCCTTTACACTTGATATGCTAAGTTTTAATACAAATTATGTCCAAATAGCTAAGGGAAAACTGCTGGAAAATCTTCCATCTGGCTCTGCAATATCTATTTCAAACCCTCCTTTGGTGTTTTAATATTATAAAGGGTCTTAGAAATGCCAGTAATGAGGGAAACATTGAGAATCATATTTTTGTCCATGAAGTAATATCATCACATTTATTAATAGGGTACTAAATTACAGAGTTTTTTTTTTTTTTACATTATTCCTCAAAACAAGATTTTAAATAGATTTAATAATGTTAATAAACACTCCAAATATTTGTAAATATAACATTGCATCTGCCTTACTTAATGATCTAGAATTACTTTAATGAATTTGATAATACTGTCAAAAGCTAAATATGCCGGTGGATCAGTGATCACTCTAGCTCTGAAAGGATGGAGAGGTAAGTCAAGGGAGAAGTGGGGGCTCCTGTTTTCAGTAGTTTTCTGCCCTTGAGCCTGTCATTCTTCCCTAAATGGGGCTCCGCTTTGCAGCTATAAATTGAAAGAGGTGATGGACTACATGATTAAAACTCATAAAAATGACACGTCATTCCAAGATGGCTGGGTACAGAAAGCCCCAAGTCAGCTCTTACTTAAACCATTTTCCCAAAATTGGAAGCAAACACAATGACACACCCCATGGGGTCACTCCCTGCAGGGATGATTTGGGGACATAGCTGAAGGAGGCTGAAAAGTCAGACCTCAATGAGCTTTTATAGGGAGCTGCAAGTTTTACTGATCCTGGGCCTGTTGGACTAAATATTTTTGTCAAATTTAAGGCTGGCCAAGTCTATTCAGGTATGCTTTTCCAGATTTAAGCCAAAATGATGAAAATTGTCTTTGAATTTGTCGTAAGTGAACAAATGAAAAGATATCTGAAACTAGGAAGAGGAGAAATTGACTTTCTTCTTAATTTGAATGTTCAGAAAAACCAGTAATTAGATTTGTTATTTTAAAATCTAACTTAATTCCTTTAATCTGAAGATTTCAAAGGACTTTCAAAAGCTCACAAATTACTACTAACCCCTATGGCACAAAGATGACCTATGTCATTTTAATGGTATGGTATGTTGAAATAAAATTACAAGAGCTTGGTTATTTCTCTGAGATTTCAGTTTCCTTGTCCTCTTTAATAAATTAATTTGAAGAGAAAAACCAACTTGGTGCCAGTGATTGAGCAGTAATTTTAATGCATACACACATGTACATTTGCATTTATGGAATGAAATTTATTTTTAAAATACCTGCAGAGAATCTATAAAAGCAGAGTCCAAACTAGCCACAGTGAGTAGCTAGTATAAATAACACATTTATTTTATTTAGACTAAGACTATGCTTCTAGCACCAGTATTTTGATCTCAAAATGCATTGGAATTTCTCTCTCTCTCTCTCTTTCTCTCATAATCTCCTTTCTTGTTATCATTTGCAGTAATGGAAAATATTAGCCTAGAAAACATTTCAGAAATCACCTATTTCCCAGTTATTCCATTTACACATGTGAAAACTGATCCATCAAGTTAAAGTAACTTGACCAGGTTAATAGAATTGTTAGTAAACCAGGAATAATGCCTAGAGCTTCTGCCACCATCCCTTTCAAAATTGCCTCAAAAAGTAATTGCATGGTTTAGGAACACATGGCACAGTGAGTAGGTTTTCTTTTTGTTTTTTCCTTTTGTTTCTATCATGCGGCATTCATTTTTCCTTCTGATGTCAGCACCCAGATTTAGTTTATTGAAAAGTACTTTCCCACCATGAGCCCAGATCCCTGCAGTGGGGTTCCAGGGTGGGGCATATGGCTCAGAAGTCTGACCAAACACAGTGTTGCCTTGGCCAGAGTGCAGGTTCAGCCTGAAGGAGGGGCCCAGTCCAGGCCAATGAGACACGAGCAGCTTCTGCTGAGGCCTCTGGCCAGGAAGCAGCTGCACTTACCCACTGAGACTGACCCTAGCAGAATACGATGCAAGTGTTTTCTGCAACCACCTAGCACCATGTGAAGCAAGAAAATAAAGCCATTAGGGTAGAAGCCAGAGCTGAGAGATTAAATGGATTCCTAATGACATATTAAATTAAGTCCCACCTGAAGCCTAGAATCACCACCTGGGCCCTTCAGTTATGTGGACCAATAAATTCTTGTTGTTTTTGGATTGTTGAAGCCAGTTTAGACTGGGTCTACAGCCACTTGAGCATTAACAAAGGTTGCTAGATAAAATACAGGATACCTGGTTAAATGTGAACTTCAGATAAACAGCAAATAGCCTTTCAGTATAGTCATTTTCTATACAATATTTGGGAAATCTGCAACCCTAATCCTAGCCTATATGGCAAACTACTTCTAGATGGACCAGGGGAGACAGGAGAGAAGCCTGTGACAACAGCACAGAGACAGGTAATATCACGGGATGTAGTGACATGTTGTGTCCATTTCCCTTTAGAGAATTAAGAGCTAGTTAATTATCACTATGTAATAAAGACAGAAAAAGATTATGTATTTATCAAGCTGTTGTTCCAAATTCCTATTTCCTGCTCCAATCCTCTCTCTTCATTGGCTTCAAACTCAAGGTCCTGGATTCATCCACTAAGGAGGGAGGTAGCAACAGTCACTATGTAATCATGACCCTGTCTGAGTTCAATTTATTTCATTCTATTTCACCAGGCAATTACCAACATCATATAGAGCATAGTGCAGGCGCATGTGTGAGAAGGTCCCAGTTCTACTCCAAAGGCTCCAATCTGTCCAGAGGAACAAGGATAGGCAAAGAGAACTGTGATGCCTGCCTACTTCATTGGTCTGGAGAAGGGAACAAAAAGCCCAATCCCTGAGGAGGTGGGATTTGAGCTAGACTTTGGTGGGGTGGATGGGAACGGTCATCTCGAACAAATGCCTTCTTGGCACTTCCTATTTTCCTCTGCTTCTTTTCTTCTCTTTCCTCTTTGCTCTTCCTCTTTTTCTTCTTTCCTCCTACTTTTCTAGTAATAATCCTGTTTTGACAAACTAGCACTGTCAAGCACACAGCTAACAGTAGGGGTCAGTTTAAGTGGGAAAAAGTGGTGCTGGGCTGGTTAGGGCTCATGACTATAGAATTCAGACTCTATCAGATTTGGACTCAGCAAATATGTAGAATTTGAGAGCTGGAAAAGCCCTCTACCAAGCCCCTGATTTTCTAGGTATGAGGACAAATAGGAAACCAGGTAACTAGTGACAGCTGCAGATCGGGGACTAGCACCCGGTGTGGTTGACTCTAGAATCCAAGCTTGCTGTGCCGGACTAAAGGGTGTAAAACCAGCAGGCTTTTCATGTCCCAATTCTGTTCCCTCTTAAAATTACCGGGGGACAATACACAGCTGAATTTTATTTTTATTTCATTCTTCATCAGCCTAGAATAATCTCATTTGGCTCTTTCTCAAATAAGGGAAAACATAAACTTTCTCTTTAAGGAAGGAATATGTGTAAAGATTGTCCCATTTTACAAATCTCCTATGCCCATGCTCAAAGGGGCTCCCCGAACACTTCTATTTGTCTTTTTCTGGGGCAGACCTATTAAGGTGCCACTGTTCAGAAAATTCAGCAGCAAGTGTATTTGCCCATGCTGGATCTGGTACTCTTAAGTTGAGGCATATTGACATTTCCCTATTTCAGATACGAATGTAGCAAGGAAAGGAATCACTTTGAGCTTCTTAAAACATGTGGACTAATTTTCTGAAGAAAGACTGACATCAGAGATTTCAGGAGCTCAGGATCCTGTCTGCTTTTACTTATGACAATGAGATGTACAGTGTAAAATCAGGTTACCAGTGAAAATGAGTCTGATGTGCTAATTCATAGCTCATTCTCTATACTTATGTCATGAGCCCTTTATATAATTTAGCAAGATTCTGGGGCCTTTCTCTAGGGAGGGCAAGTTCTAGAAAACAGAGGTTCTAGGCAAGCATGAGGGAAGTCCTTTCAGTAAGAATTCAGGTCCATATTTTTCAGAAGCCCATGCTATTTGTATGTCTGGGCCCTGATATTTTAATAAGAAAAAAATGGTGCTGATTTTTACTTTTTCCTGAAGTACACCCTTGCACAGGCGTGGAAAGGATCCTTCAGTATGTCATGGATGAAAAAGCAAGTAATGGTCTATTAACTTAAAATGAGGCATTAAAGGGTCTTTGATGCAATTTGGTTTTAATAA
Source organism: Lepilemur septentrionalis (assembly GCA_963573855.1). Classification (NCBI taxonomy): domain Eukaryota; kingdom Metazoa; phylum Chordata; class Mammalia; order Primates; family Lepilemuridae; genus Lepilemur; species Lepilemur septentrionalis. The sequence continues at coordinate 24,353 of CAUYMX010111241.1, forward strand.
GCATATACCTTCTCCTCCAGGTTACTTTCAGCAGACACATTCATAACTCCTTTGAAATGCAGAGTAAGAAAAAAAATGATTTGTCTTCTTAAAATTCACTGGCTAGATGGATTCTCTAGATTTACTTCAATTTCCTCAAATCTTAATGCTACATTTTTTAAGGAAGTGGAGTTATTCAAAAAAAATAATGCTCTCATGGTGGCAAATTCAAATTTCTTCACGGGAAGTATAAACGGATATTTCTCCTTTGAAGAGTAAATGAGTCACAGCAAGTTTTCATCTACTACTCTATCTCTTTATATTACCACAATAAATAAGCGGTAACACAGAATAGGAACAGCTCATCATGGAATTCTGTTCATAGAGAAAGACAAAGCATTAAGCTGCTAATAGCCCTTGTCAATTCATTCCCCTGTGCCTCGTTGTAGGTAGGGATAACTCCCTTCTCATGCTTGTCTCCTAATCAGGGTAGTTGTAGGCACAGGCAAAACTCTCTTCCTCTTTCCCCTACCTTACTGCTGTTTCCTAAAGTTTTCAGCTCTGTAATGAAATCTTCAGAATGGGACATCCACACAATCCTGCCACTATAGCTCTCGCCTGTACCTGCTTATACAGATTGTTCTCTCTGGCTATAGATGCACAGCCAGGCTCAGATTTCAGTCTTAATTTTTGTTTTTCTCTGAATCCCACCTCCTTTCCATGATGTACGACTTCCTTGAGTCCCTCATCCTTCTCTAGACTGAGATTTCCTCTGTTCTCCTTCACAATTAAGCTCCTTTGCTTTGGCATCCCTTCTTAGGCATCCCTGAACTGATAATCCCACTCCAGTCCGAATTTGGTGTACACCACTTGTCATGGTCACCCATGAAGTCAAATCCCAAGGTCTTTTCCAGTCTTAATGTTACTGGACTGATCAGCAGCATTTGGCAGTTGATAACATTCTCTCCTCCTTGAAATATGTTCTTCCCCTGGCTCCAGTAAGAGGCTCTTGGCAATCATTCCACCTTCAGGGTGCTTCCTCTCAATCTCCAATATTGATTAGCTATCAGTTTATGGGTATTTACAAACTGGAAGGTCCCACAGCTCTGTCCTCAAATCTCTGTTATCATCCATCCACATTCACACCTGAATTTCACTGGCTTTGCATATGAGATACATCTGGAACTTGACTATCACTCGAGATTTCCACTGCTGTCACTTTAGTCCATATCACCATCTCCTCACCTCTGTACAACTGAAATAGCATAAGAAGTGGCCTACCTACTACTTTGCCACTGTCAGCCTGTTTTCTACCCTGCAGCAAGGTCTACCCTTAGAAAATATGCCAGACCTTGTTACTCCTCTGCTCAAAACCTGGTGTAAGCTCATCCCACCACTTTTCATCTAGAGTAAAATTTAAAATTTCATCATGATCCACTCTGCCTCACCTCTCTGGCCTAATAGAACGATTCCTCTGTGTCCTTCATTTTCTCTCTTAATCTGTTCCTGCTGCTATAACGAAACACTGCAGGCTGTATAATTTATAAATAACAGAAATTTATTTCTTACACTTCTGGAGGCTGGAAAGTCCAAGATCAAGACTCAATGTCTGGTGAGGACTTTCTTTCTGCTTCTAAGATGCACCTTGTTGCTGCTCTGTTGGAGACAAACTCTGTGTCCTCACATGATGGAAGAGCAGATTGGTAAGAAGGGACAAGTGCACTCCCTCCAAACTCTTTTCTGAGAGCACTAATCCCATTAACGAGGGCGGAGTGCTCATGACTTGATTACTTCCCCAAAGGTCTCACCTCTTAATATTATCTTATTGGGCATTAGGTTCTAATATATGAATTTCTGACAGACTCATACATCTAACCATTGCAACTACTCCCCAGAAGTCACATTGGACTTCTTGCTCTTTCTTGAATATGCCAAGGACACCCCCAACTGTGGGCCTTGCTCTCACAGTTTTTGCTGACTAGAGAGCTCTCCAAATAACTCAGATATTATCCCATAAATTAGCACCTCCCATGCTCATCACTTGCCATTCTCATCAACTCACATTTTTTATATAGTATTTATTACAACAAAAACATTTACTTGTTTAATATTGTTTTATGCTTCCTTTAGAATATAAACTTCTTGATAGCAGGGATTTGTTTCAATCTCTTCTGTTCCCCCAAGCCTAGAATGGTGCTAGTCACTAAGCAGCTACTGAATAAATATCTGTGGCTATTCAGCATCTCCATCTCTGCAATAAAACCTCACCCACATCTACCTTACTTGCTGCCCCAAGATTCTCTGAATGTCATTTAGATTTTGAGTATTTTTTTTACTTCCAAGTATCCTAAACTTACACACACCTACAATAAATGTTAGTTTATATGCACATATGTGTATACATATGCACTGCACATAGATATATAATATATTAACCATCTTCAAATGATTTAGACAACATTTGGTAGGTCAAGGTGTTATTTTACAGGATTGGGGACCTACTCTAAGAATGTTAAAGCAATTTCTAGCTATTATGTTATGAATGAAACAATAAGTGAATTGTATACATCATTTTAATGATTAAAAGAAAGTTCTAGAATGATGGTAAAGTATTAGTTTGGACAGATGGCAACTGCAGTTGATTTGCTACATGTCAAAGAATCAACTGGTAGCTAGGTTATGACATTAGCTCAAGGATATCTAAATTTTTTGTAATAGTTTCATGACTGACAAAGATTCTTTATTGACCAAATTTTAGTCAGGCTTCTGAACCTTCTCCTAGGCCTTATGTGCTTCTTTGCAAAAACCAGCTTTAGCAAGAACCCTGGTAAGTCAATTTTCAAGCTCCCTGGCAACCCTGGATAACTGATCACCCTTGACAATCTATTCAGGATCCTCATCCTTCACTCTCTGATGTCGCCCAGGTCTGGGCACCCTGGCCTGCCTTCAGCAAGAATCCTGTTAGGTCGGTTTAGCTAGAATCACCTTTACCCCTGATGTTTCCTCTTAGTAATTTTCCGTCCACTGACACATCCCCATGCCCTACCAATTCTTGGCTATTAATTCCCACTTGCCCATGCCGTATTCGGACTTGAACCCAATCTCTCTCCTCCCCTGCAAAATCCCATTGCCATGGTCCCTATCCCCATCATGATGCTCCTGAATAAAGTCTTCTTTACTGTACTTTAGCAAGTATGATGGAATAAAATTTTATTTTACATAATTAAAAATAAAACACTTGTGATAGTCTATTCTCTAAACTAGACCCCCTCAATGAAAACATGCCAACAGATATTTATTTTCTGTTATCAGAGCCCCATGTATTAGGCAAGGCAGGGCTTACAGTGGAAGGGATGAAGAACTCAGTCTCTGAGGTCTCACAGATGTGAATTTGAACCTTGTTTTGCTACTTACCAGCTCAGCAACTTACTTTCCCTCTCTATTCTTCAAGAGAATTCAATGAAATAATGTTTGCAAACCATCTAGCATCGTGTCTGACACACAGAAAGACCTAATAAACGTGAGCCATTATCATTATTGTTATTCCTGTTAGTCCAAGTATGAGCTGAAAATATGTGAACTGCTTATACTTTGTTGGGGCAGCAAAAGGTTGCTCTACCTCAGCATCAGGGAAGTCTCAGTCCATCATAGCTGGTGGCCTGTCAGTTTTTAAACCAGAAAGATGGAAGTCCTTGCTCTGTAACTAAGACAATGTTTCTCAGCTTCTTGAAGCTAATGTGACTAGTTGACTAAGGCTTGGCTGAGGAGGTGGAAACTTACAGGACTTTTTAAAGATACTTTTGGGAGAAAAAAATGTAAAATTCATTAAAGGGGGCATGGAGATTCTCTTCTGATTTTTCCTACTAATCTAGCAGTGCAGAGGACATAAATAGTAGCATGAACAAGATAGAAATGTTTTCATAATAAGACTAAATGTTATTTATTTTTTTCACTGGACTGGTATCTGCATTAATGGCACAAAATTGGAGGTATATAGAACTGCTAGCATCTTAGCAGTGAATCAAACAGCACTAGTAGTCATTGCGTTTTTCACCATCATGCACTGGCCCAAAACAAATAGGCTTCACCTACTGGACCCTAATCAAAAAAAAAAAAAAAAAAAACAAGAAAAATGATTACTTTTATTAAATATCGACTGTTGAGTACATGTCTTTCAAATACTCTTTGGGACAAAATGGGAGGGATACACAAGATATTTCCATTGCCTACATAAATTTGACAATTGTCTCAAGGAAAAGCAGTTGTGTAATTGAGTTTTGAGCTGAATTAGCCACTTTTCTCAAGGGCCAAAATTTTCACTTGAGAGAGAACTGACAAACTATTGTTTTTCAGACTCGGATATTTGGCGGACACATTCTTGAAAAATGAATGAAGTGAGCCTGCTCCTTCAAAGAAACATAGTCATTTGTGACTAATGATAAAATTTGAGCTTTCAAGCAAAAATCAGATTTTGGAAAAGCATCTGCCACAATGATCTTGGCAGTTTGTGATACTTAAAGTCTTTTCTGACTTTTAGATTAGTGGTGGTTTTAATGAATATCAATTTTTTTGATATTGTATAATAAAATGTGACATTTGGAAAATATACATAACTTAGTGAATCAATATTTTTCAATGACCAACATCATGCACAGGTAAAAGATCCATTAGAAGTGCAAGATAGAACAAAGGATTTTTACAGTGACTGCAGTTCTGTACATGACAAGTATCTCCTCTCACTTCTCTGCCTTCAAACGAGACTGGACTCACGTTTTATGCTTTGTTTTGTTTATGCCTCTCGGCTCTGCTCATGCCACTTCCTCTGCCTAAAGAACTCTTCCCCCAGAGAGTCACAGGGCAGACTCCCACTTCTCTCTCTCTCTCTCTCTTTTTTTCTTTTTCTATTTTTAGAGATAGGGTTTCACTCCGTTGCCCAGGCTGGAGTGCAGAGTGCAGTGGCATCATCATAGCTCACTGCAACCTCAAACTCCTGGGCTGAAGTAATCCTCCTGCCTCAGCCTCCTGAGTAGCTGTGACTACAAGCATGTATCACCATGCTCTGCTAATTTTTCCTCACTGTCTTTTTAGAGACAGGGTCTCCCTATGTTGCCCAGATTGGTCTCGAACTCCTGGGCTCAAGCAATTGTCCTGTTTCAGCTACCAGAGTCACTGAGATTACAGGTGTAAGCCACTGCCCCAGGCATGGCTCCCACTTATTCAGATCTTTCAACAATTATTCCCTCCATAGAGAAACCATCTCTGATAGCTCTGTCCAAAGTAACTACCCTCATTATCTTTAATTTTCCTAATTTTAATTATAATTACCAGACATATCATACACAAATTTATTAAGTGTTGCTAGTAGTTTCCAAGAGAAGGTAACTTCCATGAAGTGGGAAATTTATTTTTATCTCTTTTGCTCATTGGAGTGTGCCAGAGCCTTGAACAATGTCTGGGGTAAGTTATATACCCAATATATGTTTGTCGAAGGAATCAATCAATGAATGAACAAACATTGTAAGTTTTAACACACTCAGTGTCAGTGGAGCTAAATATCTTGAACAAATTCACACAGCCTTGTTAGCTAAGATAGAATTGATACCGGTTTAATGCCAGAACCTAAACTCTTAACTAATACACTATTAGACATTTTGAACTCCCCAAAAATTTACGAGTACTCATTTCTCATTTCCTTTGCAAGCTTTTATTGTAGCCAGATAATATAACTTAATTGAGAAAGACCTATTCTTTGGTAGACAAGTGGTGCCTCTTCACTCCAAATACTCTAATTAAGGAGGAAAAAAGCAAGATATTATAGTCAGTTATAAGGAGACATCAAAGATTATAAAGATATAGGCTATTGGGAATGCAGAAATAAATTTGCTCAATAAATGCAAACTGGCAAAACTGATCAATATCTACAGGGCAAAAAGCAATTGAATCCCTCTAGGGCACAATTATCTTTTTATGAATAATTTAGAGTTGTAAAATAGCTCAAAACACACAGGGACCCTATAGAATCAGAAAACCAAGATAAAGCCTCTAGACATTGAAGATATCCAATATTCCTCTTGGTCCATTTCAAAGTCTTGTACAATATTTTACATGGATTTTTAAACCAAAGGACAATGAATGTCTTTCAGTCCTAAAAACAACACAAGTTAGGATTTGTATCATATAATAATATGATAATATAAAAATGTTGGCATTCAGAGTCTTGTCAAATTCTCTGTCTTAATTTTGTCTCCAAGGAGGATTCAGGGTCAATCTGCTTAGGTTTTGAGGGGCAACCTGTTTTGCTAATGCTTGAGAATGTTCAAAGAGATAAATTACCAGAATGAAATTTAGATTGACTTATATTAGAAAACTTCTGGAAGTGGGCAGAGAGGGAAAGAAGGACCAGAAAATTATAGGCTAAGGATTCTGAGAGACAGTTTGAGGAGGAGAAAAAGAGCAATGATTAGGGACAGCTCTTGTGTTATGAGGGTTTGGAGAGAGAGATTTGGGGGATGTTTTGCTGTGTTTTGTTGCAAAGTAATTGTTTTCACTGCAATTGTTTCAATTCAATGGTTTCAATGCAATGCAATTCAATTTAATTAATCCTTTGCATTTTTTGAGAAATGTTATTAAAGCCAAATTACTTTGCTACACTATGTTTAGACTTGGAATTATATTTCTTTTAGATGTAAAAACCAAGTTGTGGATTCTGGCCATAGGGAAGCCCAGTATAATTCTTGTTACAATGATTGCTAAGGAAATTTCATTAGTGGAGTTTGATCATACATATATAGTGTTGATAGGAGCTCTATTTCTTTCCACTTTTTCAGTTCTAAGCATTGCTTTTATTAAAGTTTAGTTCACAACCCAGTGACATCCCAAATTTATTTCTTTTTTGTATGATTTTTTTGGCTACCTTGTCACATATGGTAGCCACCACCCCCATATTGCTACTGATCACTTTAAATATCCCTGGTGAGACTGAGAAACTTAATTTTTATGCATTTAATTTAAATTTAAATTTAAAATTGAACACAATTTAGTATTGAAAAACTTGTAAGTATTTTTGGAAAACTATATGTGTGAATCTACTTTTTTGAACTATTCATTTTATGAAATTTAAATATGGATCAAGTATATCTGATGAAAACTTAGCATATAAATTAAAATATGTAAAAGATACAGCAGATTTTGAAAACTTAGTGCAAAAAGGACAAAAATATTTTATCAATAATTTTATATTGACTGCATGTTGAAATAATAACACTTTGGATTGTTGGGTTAAACTACTTTAATCTAATATTCATTCACCTATTCAACAAGTATTTAATGAGTATTTGCTATACCAAGTATTATTAGAGAAATAGGGGTGGATAAAATTGTGCTGAACTGTAAAAAAATGGATGTGTGTGTGTCTAACTGATTAGAAATGGGGGACCCATGCATGACAGAGATGGGAAAACCGAGACTTGAGTGTGCCTGTCTCAAGTACTGAGGGTTTAGAAAAACAGAAAGAGGCGTGGCCCCAGTAAACTCACGGGGGCAGCAATAAAAAACAATAAGCACTGAAAGAGTGAGAGCATTGGCCTGATTCAACTGGAATGCATTTTGGGAGAGTGAAAGGAGGAAAAAAGTAAGCACAGTTTGTAATAACTGCAGTTGTTGAGAATCCTTCTGAAGTACAATGACTACACAACAGAGTGTTCAAAAAGTCTGAAAACACATGGGAAATAGTATACTTACTGTACTGTGTTCAAATCAACAGTGGGACCCATGGCTTTAAATGTAAAGATATCATACCTAAAGAGGTACTGGAGACCACAGAAAATTATACTGGACACAACACTGGAAATTATAATTAAGGTTGTAGTGGTTTTAAAGCAAGTCTGCAAGTTCTTTGACAATCTTCCCTTCCAAAAGTGATGCTTACTTCCGACTCCCCTGGAATGCAGGTTGGACTTGATGATCTCTTTATAGCCATGGAACGTAGCAAAATTAACACTGTATGAATTGCAAGGTTTCCAGAAGGATGTATCTTTTGCCTGGCTTTTGCTCCTGCATCACTCATTTTGGGGGAAGCCAGCTTTCCTGTTGTGAAGACACTCAGGCGACCCTATGGAAAAGCCACCTGGAGAGGATCGAGGCCTCCTTACAAAAGCCACACCACCGTGATCGCCATGTGAGTGGATGTGGGAAGTGCATCATCCAACCACAGAAAGCCTTTAGGTGACAGAAACCTGGACCAATATAACCTCATCAACAACCCTGAGCTAGATCCACCCAGCCAGGCTGCTTCTGAATTCCTGACCCACTGGAAACTGTGGGTTATAATTAATATTTATTATTTTAAACCAATAAGTTATATGATACTTGTGTGGCAATAAACAACTAATAAAAACATACTGTGTAAAAATAAATGTATGCAATGTTTTCTGACCCTTCAGATACCCTGTAGGTACTTGAAATGGTGAATGTCATGAAGGGGGTGCTGTCTTGGCAGTAATGGTCTGGCAACATTGACAAAGGGATTGGATGACCCAGAGACAGACAACACTAAAAGGTAACTGGATCTATTTTCGTCTCCCAGAGTAGAGGTGACCTGGAGAAGGACAATGGCAGGGAAAATAGATAAATAAAAGAGATGAAACCTACAAATGTCAGGTATTATTTGTTCAAAGGTGACACCATACTTTTGACTAGAACACTTTAGAGATTGGTGCTGCCTTAGGTAAAAAGTCCTAGGTGCTTAGGAAAAGGAGTTCAATTTTAGACATAGTAAAATTTAGGGTGACAGATGCTTTGAGATTTAATTACAGATGTCTTAAGGCTGGAGAAAAGACAGAGTTTGTATTAATGAAACATGAACTTTGATATAATTGTCAAGAGTTTTTTTTTTTTGTTTGTTTTTATTTTTGTTTTACTAAAAATAGCAGAAAAGTAAAAAATTTGGATTTTGAGAGCAATTTGTCAATATTTGGCCAATGATTTTGTTTTCTTATGATATACTGGGATCAATAATAACAGAAAATCTCTTCTATGAATCTTTCGCTGATTATAATTATTATTATTTTTTGAGGCAGTCTCTCTCTCTCTCTCTTTTTCTCGCTAGGACTAGCATGCAGTGGTGTCATCATACCTCACTGTAACCTCAAACTCCTGGACACATAGCGATTATCCAGCCTCAGCCTCCCGAAGTGCTAGGATTATGGGTGTGAGACACCGTGCCTGGTCCTGCCTGATTGTTCTTAACAATGTTACAAACAGTGAACGAAAATCAATACCAATAGTATTTGCGTCAAAGTACAGCAAAACCCAAAGAAACGTCTTTTCTCAGTTCTTGTTCACAAGAAGTCAGGATTATCTTACCAATTTTTGCTTTTTCGCTTTGTTCTCATTGAGTAAAGTCTGGCTTTCTATTCATTCATTAGCCATCATGAGCCCCCAACTCCTAACATCCTCACCAAGGGGGGGGGGAAGGAGCTACAGTGTACTGATAACAAACTATTTCCATGTTATGGGGCACTTTACATACTCACTTTCCTTCAGTTTTTAAGTACACTACCATGTAAGAAAGGGAGGCTTATCCTTATTTACGAATGAGAAAATTGAGTGTAAGAGAAATAAATGAATTTTGCAAAGCCTGGATTGAAAATACAAATGCCTTCAGTCTGACCATTTTGCAGCTCTTCGACAGCTGCTCATTATATAAACAGCCAGCAGCCACCCCCCTCTATGTTCTTGCTCATATCACGTTCTTATCTAATCTACTGCCTAAGCACATGCTGAACTCATCTCATGAGAAAAGTCTTCTGATCCTTCCCACTTGGATTCGTCTTCCAAGGTTTCTTCAGATTCTTCCCTTTCCTTGAAGCTTTCCTCTATCCTCAGTTTCTCACAGAAATTTTTCTGATCTTTGAATTGAGAGTCTGGCACATGGCTTGGCAATGAAGAACTCTGGATTGGCCAATTATTACTACTTTGGTTAACTGACTTGATTGTCTTTTGGAAAACAGGGATCATAAATTATGCTCTTGTGATGTCCTTCATACCTTGCTTATTGCTGGAAACCAATTGTTTTTATGTGTTTATTTGATTTAAAAAGACCCCACACTTGAAATGATTCTCAGAATCACCCCACTTCTTTCATGATGGATAGGCACCATTTCAATCTGCCTACAGCATCGTTTTGGGTTTTATCTCTAGACGTTTCATCTGCCCTCTTGTCCAACACAATTTCCTACAGTAGCATGTGTCCTTATATATTTCTGTTAATATGTTTTCTTTGTATGGTGTTGTTCTACCTTTAACATTACTTTTCTCCATTATCTCCCAGAAAAGTTCTTACTCATCCTTTTTTTTTCTTTCAGCCTATTATAGGGGTACAAATGTTTAGGTTATATCTGTTGCCTTTCCCCCCTTCCCCCCAGAGTCAGAGCTTCAAGCGTGTCCATCCCCCAGATGGTGCGCATCGCACTCATTATGTATGTATATACCCCATCCCCTCCTTCCCCCTCCCATCTGCCCAGCACCTGATAAATGTTATTCCTGTGTGTCCACTTAGGTGTTGATCAGTGAAACCAATTTGCTGGTGAGTACACGTGGTGCTTGTTTATCCATTCTTGGGATATTTCACTTAGTAGAATGGGTTTCAGCTCTATCCAGGAAA